>JADBJO010003571.1:140000-157500 GCA_016801955.1 Conus betulinus | reverse complement strand
TGATGATAATATAAAAAAAATAATAAATAATAAAAAAAAAAACACAAACCATAATCAGACACGTACGCGTGCGCGTTCACATGCACGCACACGCCCACACAAACACGCACGCACACACACTCCCACACCACACACCACACACCACCTACACGTACACACGCACGCACGCACGCACATTTTCATTAGCTAATACAGAGGCAAGCATAAAAGTAGGGCGTTGAGACTGTGGTCAAAAGGTTAGATTTATTGTTCAAGTAAATGTTTAAGTATTGCTGATTTGAAGGACGGCAGTGATTGACATGTTTTGGCAGACGGAGGAAGAGAGTTCCCACACAGATGGACCAAAAAATGCAAAACTAGATTTGAACAAATCAATGCGGACACGTGGTAAAATGTAATTATTTGAATCATATCGCATTGTTGCCATTTGGATAAACTCAGCAAGATATGTTGGCGCCATGTTTGCATGGACTTTAAACATTAGTACTGCCTTATTATATAGGTCAGTTGGCTCTGCAGTGGTAACATCATTAGTTTTTGCGAATTTGCTCGTGGTCGATAGAGACTTGTCGGGAAGAATCAGCTTAATTCCCCGTCTATATACATAGAGTTGATCTTTTTTATGTGATGTTCACCGGCACCACTCCAGACAGTGGACGCATAGTTGATGTGAGAAAGGCAATGGGCTTCAAAAAATAATTTCCGGATGTGTGGTTCAACATAATAACTGAGTTTATGGAGTAAAAACAAATTGCGAGCCAACTTTGTTGTAACGATATTTGTACAGATATGATGTTTTGTATCACTACAGTGAAGAGAGCTGCTGTCGTCAGCGAACAGATCACAGATGACATCATTGTGAGATATGTGCATCGGTAGGTCATTTATGAGAGAGAGAAGACAAGACAAATATTTTAATTGAACTAGGCCTCGTGCCCGTGTCAATGGGGACATGGGGGAGGGGGGAAAACAACATTATGGAAAAAGCAAATGTAAGAGGGAGAAAAAAAGGTATACATGCATTTTCTCGGCCAAGTAGATACTTACTGATCAAAATACGCACCAATATGCAGCTTAGGGCATATCATTTACAAATCTCACAGAGGTTACATTCATTTGTAATTGCCCCCAAAAAAAACCTGTAAACCTATTCATAATCACACACACACACACACACACCACACACACACACACACACAACACACACACACACACACACACACACACACACACACACACACACACACACGCATTCGCGCGCGCGTGCGCGCGCACACACACACACACACACACACACACACACACACACACACACACACACACACACACAAACACACATACATGCACACACACAACACATTTCGCGCATACACTCACACATACACAAGCTCTTTTGCTTTTAAAGGGGAACAAGTACCCCGAATTATACATAAAAATATATGAACTTTACGTACCATTCGTTCGTTTTTTTTGCATCTAATTTCAAAAGCTTTAGTTATGAAAGCAGCAACATCTTTAGCCATTTTATCATTGGCAAGTAATAGTGACATCTTGAAAGCCGACGCTCTTGCATAATATTTTAGAGGGTATGAAATGCTCTCGAACATCCTTATACTTAGGGCATACAATAAGAAAGTGGTATTCAGATTCCAACTGACTTGGACAAAAAGGACAGCAGAGTGCCTCTCGGGGAACACTCGAATGCCGCAGTTTGTGAGTATTTAAACAAGATACGCCTAACCTGAATCTTATGAGATTTTTTACGATTGTTCAAATTACTAACCGTAAACAGATAATTCGGTATTTGTCTGAATTGCTTAAAGGAAGAATAGAAGGAAAGCGATCACTAACTAACATCCATTCGGGTGTACCATTCTTGAAGATGACAATCAATCAACCGATTTCTAAATTCTAAGAGAAAACCTTTGACATTGTAAACGTTCTGGTTTTCCCATACATACCCAAAAGCCATAGCGATTTAAGGTAGAGCAAACTGATGAAACCCAGTTGTTCTTGCCTCGATAATGCAAATCACATAACGTGTTGTAAGCTTTCTTAGGAAGGCGATTATCCGGCATATTAACGACACGTATCCAATACTTAATACATTTAGTATAATTGTTTATATAGAGTGGATACCGACCAGTTTCTCCGTAGACTAAGGCACTGGGTGTTTTTATGGAAACATTTAAGAATCTCTTGAGTGCAAACAAATGTACTTTTTCAATAATTGAGTTGTTTGCAGTCAGACCCCATACTTCGGCACCATAGCTAAGCATTGGCTGGACTTGACAGTCGAAAAGTTTAAGAACAATTTCGGGGAAAGACTTTGAAACTTCCACAGTAGTTTTATAATATATTGATGACTTGACGTTTTGCCTTGGATGCTAAATCCTCAAGGCAATGGGAAAAAGAAAGACCCGTGGAAAAGACCCGTGGAAAACTAACACCTAAATATTTATACTGATTAACAATTTCTAGCTGCCTACCGTCGTAAAACCATCTTTCCCTTGAGGCGATATACCCCCCCCCCCATTTCTAAACACAATAACTTTTGATTTTTCTAAATTTACGATCAAATCGAGTTTTTCGCTTTGCTTTCACTACAAAACATTTAGTTGCTGCTGGAGACCAATGACGGTAGATGCTACGAGTGCAACATCGTCGGCAACTCTATGAAGTCTGGCAATAAGGGAATACCATACCCGTATTGAGTATTTCTTCTTCAGCAAGCTCATTGATGAATAGCGAAAACAAAACCAATGTTTTACCATGTTTACCGTATTGAATTCTTTCTTCTGCAAGCTCATTGATGAATAGCGAAAAAAATAAAACCGGACTGCATATTTCTCCTTGCTTCAGACCCCGAGGACACATAAAAGTGTCAGTTAAATCTCCCCCCACTTTAACCCTAGCTTTGACATCTGCATACATGCTTTTAAGTGCATTGTACATCTTACCCTTTACACCTTTTTTTTTTTAAGATTGACCAGAGTTGGTTTCTATCTACCGAATCGAAAGCCTTTTTAAAGTCGATAAAAGCAACATATATATTTCTTGTGGTTAGAAAGTTGCTTTTGTACCAGAGACAAAAGGGTAAATATATGATCAGTAGTACTATAATTCTTTCTAAAGCCAGCCTGCACATCGTTTATTACATCATAATCTTCAATCCATTTGGTTAAAACGCTTGTTTAATATGTAGTATATAATTTTGAACTAATGTTTAAAAGAGAGATACCTCTGTAGTTGTCTGGGTTGTTTATATCACCCTTTTTGTGCAAAGGTTGAATCAGAGCTTCGCACCACATAGAAGGGAAGATGCCAAAATCAAAGAGTTTGTTGAAAAAATTTCTTAAGGAAGGAAAAAGAGAATAATGGGGGTGCAATACTTATAAAATTCTCCAATTAGTCCGTCTGGACCTGGTGCTTTATTTGATTTTAAAGCCTTAACTGAGTCAAGAATTTCCTCTTCAGTTATACAGACATCCAGTTCATCGACGTTACTATCAGCAACAGGAAAATACTCAGCTTGAAGTTCCTGAGAATTAGGACCAGAAGGATTCAGCTCATCATTAAAGACTTGTTTGAAATGCTGAAACCATTCTTCATTGGATATTGTGTTTGGTACATGAGAACTACTTTTTAAAGACCTTACAGTGCTCCAAAACCGTTTAGAATCTTTGGCGTTTTCGTTAAGTGTGTTTAAAACTTGTTGTCTATATAACTGCTGCTTGTCTCGAAGTAAGTCTTTATACTCATTTCTCATTATAGAATAGTTAAGTCTCAGTTGAACAGCATTGGGGTTGTTTATTAACTTTCACCCGACTGTACGTTCTCAATGCTTGTCTCACCTGACGGCGTTTAACATAGCACTCAGAGTCAAACCATGGGCTGTGCTTGATGTTACCTGTGACAGTTTCTTTACTCATTGTTTGACCAGCCATAAACAGACCTTCGTTTAGTTTTCTTCAGTGCACACACTCAAAATTGACATCAATCAATTCAATTGCTTCATGAAAGTTGAATTGACCTCGTCAGACTGAAGTGCACTGATAAAATCACCTTTTTTTTTGCTGGGTCCCATGCATATCTTTTAAATTTGGTTACCTTTAACCTTTTTGAAACCCGTCTCTTGATTCGGACTGGGGAAGCATTAGTACAAATTAGTACAAATTCAACAGGCATGTGCTTTGATTCTACCCCATGGGGTTACTTTCAATTCACGGCACAGTGGAACTAAGGATTGGGAGGAAATAAAATAATCAATAACACTTGAACCATTGTGAGCGATATAAGTGAAATCACCGCTTTTATCACCAGGCAGAAAAAAAATTTAGAATAACCAACTCAAAATTCTGACAGATGGTAATTAAATAAAAGACCAAATTCATTAGTGAAGCAATCTTTTGATACACGAGAGAAGCAGTCATCACCGATGGTATATTTCATTTATCAAGTCACCTAAATATAAGGGTAGTTCTTGTGCGTTCAGCCGACCAGTTCTTGCATTTAAATCGCCGAGGATGATCACTGGAAGATCACCCGCTTGTTCAAAAGTATCCATCAGACATTGTTCAAGTAAGGAAACCCCATTATCAATCTCGGTATCTGCATAATAAACACTGTTGTGTGTGTGTGTGTGTGTGGTGTGTGTGTGTGTGTGTGTGTGTGTGTGTGTGTGTGTTTGGTGGACGTGGAGGTTGGGGTGGGGGTGGGGGTGGGGGGCTGATCCTGTCAGATCTAATCAGCCTTGGGAGGTTCTCCTCCTCCACCCCTCACTCCCCCACCCCCACCCCCCAACTATTTTGAGGGTGACGGGGGATGGGGGGGGGGGGGGGGGGGGGGGGGGGGGGGGGGGGGGAGGGAGGACCCGACTCTCGATACGTTCTCCCAAACAATGAGCTTTAACGTCACAATTACCAGGGGCTATTTTCTTAGAGCCACAAAGTTACAGCCAGACCCCTCGGTACCTTTGGTGCTAATGTTGCTGATGTTGCAGAGAGGAGGGGGGAGGGGGGGAGGAGGAGGGGGGGGTGGTGGTGGGTGGAGGTGGTGGTGGGAGGGAGAGGAGGAGGAGGGAACGAGGTAGAGCAGGAGGTGGGAAGGAGGGGGGGGGGAGGGGTTGAGGGGGTGGGGGGGAGGGGTACAAGGGGTGGTGGTGGTGGGGTGGGGGGGGGGGGGGGGGGGGGAGGGGGTGGGGGGGACTTGGGACTGGGGTAAAGTGAAGCCGACAATTGTTCGTTGCAGGGGGCTCGGGGGTAGGGTGGGGGGTGGTGTGGTTTCTGGTGCAATCTTTGTTCTGATTGGCTGGTTGGTGAGCAGCGGAGTAATGACCCTACCTGGTACTGTGTCTAATGACCTCGTGTTCGAATCCGTATCTATTTATACACCTATATTTATGGGTTCTCTGTTAGACCGACACACATGTACGATGCACCCATGCACGAACTTAACGTTCACCTGTATGCACGTAGTTCAGAGATCAGAACCATGTCACGAGCTGGTGACAAAAAGGCAATTGTTTGGAGGGGTGGGGTGGGGGGGGGGGGGGGGGGGGGAAGGGTATGTTGGGGTTATGTTTTTGGAGTTTCTGGAGTAAGGTTGGTTGAGTGGGGTGGAGTTCGGGAGTGCGAGGTGGGGTGGGGAGGGCCTGGGGCTTCGGATATAGGCTTGAATGCAGCATGTTTTAGGGGGGTACCTTGTTGCAAAGACTGTGTGTGCGTGTGTGTGTGTGTGTGGTGTGTGTGTGTGTGTGTGTGTGTGTTGTGTGAACGTGGAACGTGTGTGTGTGTGTGTGTGTGTGTGTGTGTGTGTGTGTGTGTGTGTTGTGTGTGTGGTAGTGTGTGTGTGTGAGTGTGAGTGAGAGAGACGAGAAGAGGACGAGAGGAGAGAGACGAGAGAGAGAGAGAGTGAATAGGTGGATGAGAGTAATAGTTTCTAACTGAACTGATACAGAGACCAACACCAGAGAGAGAGAGAGAGAGAGAGAGAGAGAGAGAGAAGAGAGAGAGAGAAGGGGTGGGGGTGGGGAGGAGGCTGTGCCGCGGCTGCGGTTCAGAAAAGAGGAAAGACAGGTGTAGTGAGGTGATGAGTGAGTGAGTGAGGGTTAGGTGGTAAATCAATGACGAGCGGGTAAGCGTGACGCGAGAATGAGAGCCTGAACAGTGTGAGTTTAAGTTATGGGGGGATTAGGACGGAGGAGATGATTTAAGGAACTATATTAGGTGGGGGGCGAGGGGATAGAGGGGAGAGAGTGAGCGGAGAGAGGGAGAGAGAGAGGAGAGAGAAGAGAGGAAATCATTTGGGGAGAGGGAGAGAGGATGCCAGGTAACTACTGAGGGAAGAGAAGCGGGGGGAGGAGATTTTGCAATTTACGATGGGAGGAAGGGCGAGGAGAGGAGAGAGAGATGGATGAGAGAGAGAGACTGTTTGATAGATTTTTAGACTTCAATAGGCACAATCATGCCTAGAAGAGAGAGGTAACATCATTTTCAACACAGTACTAGAATAGAATGACATTCGTAACAATTTATATTCTTGTCCTTCTTTAACTGTGATCAAATCAATTCCCTCACTGAATTCCACTTCTTCCTCGATGACGTTCGTCCCCTGACATTGCCTGTGTAGAGCACCCCCACGCTGTGGAAACAAATCCAGTTTTATCATTTAGCTTTCAGACGTTGAAAAAAAGTACACACGGAATATTGTGACTGGTTAGAAAATGTAAAAGGAAAGGTCCAAGAATATGAGGACCGATCCCTACTATACAATTTCAACTCGTCGCTGTTGTTTGGCAATCCGTCAACATTGCTGGCAACCCATCTGAAAGCACCAACACACGTCAGCACGCACTTCTTCGAACTGTTTTGTATCTCATTTGGAATGGACGCTTTTGCAAGAATGACGGATAGGAGGGCTGTTTGATAAAACTGACGCTAGGGGGAGGGGGCGGGTGGGGGAGGAAAAAAAAGGGTAAGAAAAAAGAGGAAAAGGGGAAGGGGGAACGAGGGAGGGGAAAAGAGGGGAAAAAAAAGGAAACAGAGAGAAAAATGGAGGAATGCAATGTTAAGTATCGCCATTTTCTTTTCGAGAAAGAACGACACTTTTTCTACCGCCACGTCATTGTAACGTGTGAGTGAGACGCGATATTTTAATTTTTGTGGGCAGCCGTTGTATCGCTGACTCAAATCACTTCTGCCTTTCTGTACAAGGGTGGGAAGGAAATTAACCCGATCTGCAGACGTCTGCGAGCAGTAAATAAATACCACCGTTGGTCAAAGACTGAACGGGGGGGGGTCGGTTCTGTCGTCATTTTGCTTTTTTGCCCAACGGCGCCAGTGGCTTGGCGGGTCGGCTGTAACCAGGGGCCATAGTCACAGTGTTCAGTGTGGGAATGCCTCTTTGCTTTCTATTTTTTTTGGAGTGACTGTTGTCTAAACATTCTAATAAGAACGGTTTTATGCTTTCTTTGAACGTGGATGAAAAGGAGTTATATATTATATATCTTATATAATATATATTATATCTATATAATATATAATATATTATATATATATAATATATTATATTATTATATATAGATCCTGATATCCATCTTCTTTTCCTTTCCTTTTTTTTTTTTTTTTTTTTGTCTTTTTTCTTCATTCTTTCTTTCTCGTGGTCCCTCGAGACTCTCCGCAACCCCCCCCTTTCTCGCTTCCTTTCTCCCCCCCACCTCCTCTCATACACCACTCCCAGGCCCTTCTCCTTCTTCCGCCTCCGTTCTCCACCTCGCCCCTTGTCTTTCTTCTTTCTTACCCTCTTCAGTTTCTTCATCATCGTTATCCACCCATCATCATCATCTCATCAATCATCATCATCATCATCTTCTTCCTTCTATCTTCTTCTATCTTCTTCCTTCTTCTTTCTTCCTTCGTCTTTACCCCTTGTCTTACTTACTCTTCTTCTTCTTCTTACTTCTAGTCTTCTTTCTTCTTTCGTCTTCTTGTCTTTGTTCTTTTCTTGATTCCCTTCTTCCTCTTCTTCCTCCTAGTGTCTTTTTTTTTTTTTTCTTTTTCTTTTTTTTTTTTTTGCTGGTCCGCCTCTGTGCGGTCACCCTCAGAGGCAGAGTGCACCGCCACGCACGCTCATCTCCGACACCCCGTCCCACAGCCACAGCCCGGTTCGGCCGCCCGCCGCAGGACCCGGCACCCGCAATCCACAGCCAGCACAGTCCATCAATGTCAAAGTCGTCCAAGGGCGGCAACCCACCGGAGGAGCACTGCACTGCTGCCGAGTCACTTCATTGGTGTTTTACTTCAGGTGGTCGCCTGTTTCTGATCTACATACGCAGGGCACCACCCTACATAAGGCCCCTATAAAGCCGCCGCTACGCGACAATAATGGCCTTACTCGCGGAGCGGCCGTCGTGAGTGAGCTCTCCTCTCCCTCCGGATGGGCGCACCTCATGGGTCCGTCCATCAACGACAGCCCCTCATGGATACGCCGATAACCAGTGAGAACCCCGACGGAACTAAATCAATGGGCCACAGACGTGGAAAGGACCAATCGAAAAATGAGGTCACCATGAGAGCAGGGCATGAAGGCCACAGGAAATCAAGAATTGGAAATTTTTTTTAATGTGCTGATCGATGAGAATGAGGATGATTAGATGAATGTTAACGGATTATTCCATTTCGGTCTCTGAGACCCTACATGGACCAGGGCTGTACTGTCTACTCTAAAACGCTTCCTTTCATAATATATACTGGGGGTCCAACCAGGTCCGGAGGAGAGATAAAGAACAAACCTACAGTGTTGGTCAGGAAATTGAGCAAAACACTCTCAGAAACGCATCCATTAAGGTGGATGAAACTCGACTGTTGTTTGCCCCATCTTTCTTTCCATCTGAGGGGACCGCAGCAAACTCAACTCTGGGTACGGGAAGGCCAGGGGCGGGGCAGAAAAACCCACATGCCTCTAGAGGGGATGTCGGACCCACGTACCATCCAAGACCGCCCCTGAGTCCGCGACGCTACGGGCTACCATTCAGCTCACAGCGGGGTCTGGTGTCGTCCTAGTCTTCTCTTCTTCTTCTGCTTCTTCTCGTCTTCTTCTCTTCTTCTTCTGGTCTTCTCTTCATCTCTTCTCTCCTGTTTTCTCCTCGCCTCTCCTTCTTTTTCTCTTTTCTTCTTCTTCGTTCTTCTCCTCTTTCGTCCTTCTTCTTCTCTTCTTTCTTCCTCGTCCTCTCTTCTTCTTCTTATTCTTCTTCTTTCTTCTTCTTCTTCTTCTTTCTTCTTCTTCTAACCTACTACTGTTTTTTCTTTTTCTCTTTTCTTATCAGTCTCTACTGCTTCTTCCTTCTTTTCTTCTCTTCTTTATCTTTTCTTCTTTGGAGACTCGTTCTGTTTCTTTCTGGGTTGGTGGTTTTTTCGTCTGTGTGGTTGTTTTTTTCATCATATATCGAAGTAGCTGTATTGTATATTTAGATGGAAATCAGGACATCAGTGGGATGTCACTCAGTCCACTCACATGGGTTGATGGGAACTCTCTAACTACCTCAGAGTCTTTGCATCACACGGGGGTGAATAATCCCGCGCGCCTCTCCTCTTCCACCCCCCGTCATGTCCTCTCTCGCCACCCCCATTCCCCACCCCACCCCTCTTGTCTCATCACCTCCCAGCACATCCTCTCTCTCCCTTCCGTCTCTGAGCTTTTCCTTTTTCATCATTTAGGTTTTCCTCTTCTTCCAGTTCTTCGATCCCCCGGTCACCCCCTCTCTGTCTGTCTGTCTGTATGTCCGTTCTGTCTTTCTCCGTTCTGTTCTGTCTTCTTCCCTGTCTGTCTGTTTCTGTTCTGTCTGTTCTGTCTGTCCGTCGGGGTCTCTTCTCTCTTCTCTTTCGTTCTCTGGCAGTTCTTCTGTCTGTCTTCTTCTTCTATCTCTATCTAATTGTCTGTTCTGTCCGTCTCTCTGTCTGTCTGGATCTCTCTGTCTGTCGGTCCGGTTTCTGGACTATCGCCGTCTGTCTGTCTGTCTGTTTGTCTTTCTTGCTGTTTTCTCCCTTTCTGTCGTCGATCTCCTTCGTCTGTATCTTTCTCTCTTCTCCTCTCTTCTCTTCCTCCTCTTCTTCTCTTCCTCTTCTTCTCTAGTCTTGCTTCTATCTTCTGTCTGTCTGTATGTTCTGTCTCTTCGCTCTCTCTCTCCTCTTCTATCACTCCTCTAACCGTATTGTTCTATCTCTGCCTGTCTGTTCTCTCTGGTCTGTTGTCTGTCTGTATCCTCTGTCTGGCTCCTCTCTCTGTTCTGTATCCTTCTCCCCCCACCCCACCCCCCTTCACCTCCGGTACTTTCTTCCCCTCCTTCTCCACCTCTTCTCCTTTCTCTATTCTACTTCTGTTCTCTATTCCTTCTCACTTCTCTATTCTCTTCTTCTGTCTTCTCTTCTTGCTTCTTCCCTCCTTCCACCCTTTCTTAGCCCCCCCCCCCCCCCCTTCTTTCTCTCTCCTCCTTCTAGATCTCTTCGTCTTGAGTGGTATCTTTCTTATCCCCCCATATCTCTCTCTCTCTCTCTCTGCCCCTCTATCTTCTCTCCTCTCGCTCTCCTCTCCCTCTCTCTTGGTCTGTTCGCCTTTCTTCACCCACCCCGTTCGCCCCTTAGTCCCCTCTCCCACCATCTCGCCCTTCTCTCTCAATCTTCTTCTCGATCACACACTTCTACTATCTCTCTCTCTGCCTCTCGCTCGCGTCTCTGCCGAGTTCTTTTTACAAGTCGCCTTTCGAGTGGGGGGGGGGGGGGGGGGGGGTTTGTTTGCTCGGGGGGCGGGGGGGGGGGGGGAAAGATTTCGATAGCGGTTATAAAGATTTTAGGGGAAATCATACAGGGGGGAAGGAAAAAGGTCCAGTGAAGGTGAACAGAGAAAAACGAAAAGAAAGGGTATGCGACAGGTCAAAAAGAAAAAATCCTCGCGTAGGGAAATGGAAGAAAGAAAAAAAAGGGGAAAAACAGAAATGAAGAAACTCTCGCCGCCACCCTCCAGGCAAATCCCAGGGAGGGACCCCCACCCCAACCCCCAGGGGGGAACGTCTGTAAAAGACCCCGAGGAGGCCCCCCCCCGCATAAGAGGAAGGGGAAAGTAGGGGAAAAAAGGCAAAAGAAAAAAAGAAGGGGAAAAGCCCCTTCGAACTTCTTCCCCTTCTGCAAAAAGTTCAAGGGAGGGGGTCCACCCTAAACGAAAGTCTGTAAGAAGGTCCGTAGGTCTGAAAAGTCTGAAGAACTGGAAGGAAGGTCTCTGTCTGTCTGTCTGACCTGTCTGGCCGCTGTCTTTTCTCTCAAAGTCCTGAAGGTGGCAAGAGGGAGGGAAAGAGGTGTCTGTCCCGAAACGGAGAAGAAAGAAGAAAAAGGTCTGAAAGGTCCTCCTGAGAGGCTGTCTCTCTGGTTCTGAAAGATCTGTGTCAAATGAAAAGACAAAGGGAAGGGAGGGGGGGAAGGGGGTTCATCAAAAGAAAAAAGAAAAGAACAAGAAGAAGGGAGGAACTCTCTGAAAGGAAAAAAAGAAAGGGAAGAAGTTGTCCTGTCTCCTTCTCCTCCGCTCTACTCTCGCTTCCTCTGAGTCTGTCTCACCTCCTGTCTGTCTGTCGTCTCTCTGTCGTGTTCTGTCTGTTCTGTCTGTCTATCCGAAAGTCTAGTCTGTCTGGTCTGTATCCTCCCCCCCACCCTGGATCCCTCCTCCTCCACTACTCGCAGGTCTGCATAGCGAAATCGAGGCTGGTCGTAACCACATCGGTAGACGCTATATGTTTATTCTCCTGAAGAGTCTCTCTGCTGCTGTCCCACAAGGACCCTAGAAAGGATATAACCTAGTCTAAAATCTATCCTGTAAGGAGGTCGATCCCCAAAGAAGCTCCGGTTCATTTCCTCCAAAATTGGACATATAGCGAAGAAGGTGCTTGTGTCTGTCCACCTATCGGTCTGGGCTGAAACTGCTAAAAAGAAAAGAAGCTTGGCTAACCAACCAACCAGCATCTTACACCGTCTAGATGATGCTTTCTTCTCTCGGAGGCGGTCCCCCCATCTGTCCTTTCCTCTCTTCTATCGTCTCTCTCTCCTCCGCCTATCTCTGGGGACGCTGGCCGACTTATTAGATTGTCCCCGAATATGATTAACCAAGTTGATGAGATTCAGCCCAGAACCATCTCTCTGCTCATTATATCTCTATATCTATGATGTCTCTATATATTTATATATGTATAGAAATTGGAGGGATTTGCGATATCAGGATCAATTCCTATAGATTTAGATCTTGCGCGCCATCTCTCTCACTCTCTAATGATATGTAGCGATCTCTCTATATCTTCTCCTGTCCCACTATCTTTCTCTTTATATCGCGATATATACTCTCTCCTGAGTATATTTATTGATATGTTCGTCCCCCCCTCTATGAAGATTTATCTGATCTTCTCTCTCTCTCTCTTATATTCCCTTATTTATAAGTAGAGATTTTCTCCCCCCTTTTCGAGCCATCTCTCCCCCCCAACACTCGCTCTATCTATAGATATATATACCTACCCCTATATATCCCCCTGGGGGATCCCAGGACCTCTCTCTCTCCTCTCTCAATCTCTCTCTATATTATATACTATATCTCTATGATCTGGAAAAACCAGGCCCTCATCCTCATTCTCTCTCTCTCTTATTTTTTATATAATTATTTATTATAATATCTTCGCTCCCCTCTCTCCTCTCTCCGTCTCTCTGGACTCTCCTTCTCTGTCTCCTCTCTCGGCCCGATTTTTACACAGTCGCCTTCGGTGTGGGGTGGTTGGGGTGGGTGGTGTGGGGTGGGGGTGGGGGGGGGGGGGGTGGGGGGGGTCCGTGTGGGGCGGGGGGTCATAAGCTTGGTTAATCTAACAACCGTCGTTTTGCTTTTATTGTTTGTTGATCTTTTTTCTATTCATCTTTATGTGTCTGTGTGGTTTGGGTGGGGTGGGGTTTGTTTTTTGGTTGGTTTGGTTTATTTTAGTTTGGTTTATTTTGGTTGGTTTGGTTTGGTTTTGGTTTGGTTGGCTTGGCTTGGCTTGGTGGCTTGGCTTGGCTTGGCTTGGCTTGGTTTGGTTTGGTTTTGGTTTGGTTTGGTTTGGTTTGGTTTGGTTTGGTTTTGGTTTGGTTTGGTTTGGTTTGGTTTGGTTTGGTTTGGTTTTGGTTGTTTGGGTTTGGGTTTGGTTTGGTTTGGTTTGGTTTTAGTTTAGGTTTGGTTTGGTTTGCCTTGGTTTACTCTGGTTTGGTTTTCGTTTTCCTTGGTTTAGTTTGGTTTGGTTTGGTTTATTTTTTTTGTTTAGTTTGGTTTGGTTTGGTTTGGTTTGGTTTTTGCCTTGGTTTATTTTGGTTTGCCTTGGTTTATTTTGGTTTGCCTTGGTTTATTTTGGTTTGCCTTGGTTTGGTTTGGTTTTTGCAATGGTTTAGTTTGGTTTGGTTTGCCTTGGTTTAGTTTGTGTGGTTTTGTTTGTTTGGTTTGGTTTGGTTTGTTTGGTTTGGTTTGGTTTGGTTTTGGTTGGTTTGGTTTGGTTGCCTTGCTTTAGTTTGGTTTGGTTTGGTTTGCCTTGCTTTAGTTTGGTTTGGTTTGTTTTGCCTTGCTTTAGTTTGCTTTGGTTTGCCTTGGTTTAGTTTGTTTTGGATTGATCAGGTGTGACGGAGATACACACTGGCTTGGTTTGGCTGAAGGGCTGTGGGTTGGAGCCTTCGCCGTCAATCACTGGCAGTATCATAGAAGTAACAGTCCTGCACTTCATGCTGTCGCCCCAGCGTTTCTTTCTGTTTATTGTCATGAATGTCTGTGGGGCGTCCAACCTTCGCTGCGCCCAAGACATTGGTCTTCGTCATGCAGTCATGTCAGCAGGCAGAAAGCTGCATCTGGCAAGCTGACAGTTCCTGACTCTGTCTACCAAGAGAGGAGCATCTTCTTGTCTTCCAGGGCGTGTGTGTATGTGTGTGTGTGTGGAGTGTGTGCGCGCTGGTGTGTGCGTGTGTGTGTGTGTGTGTGTGTGTGTGTGTGTGTGTGTGTGTGTGTGTTTGTGTCGTATTCATGTTCGTGAGGCGTGAAGCAGAGTCGAATGCTCTCTCTCTCTCTCTCTCTCTCTCTCTCTCTCTCTCTCTCTCTCTCTCTCTCTCTCTCTCTCTCTCTCTCTCTCTCTCTCTCTCTCTCTCTGTACGCTGTGGGGAATGTATGTTGAGCCCGACCACCGGCCATTTCAAATAAAAAAAGACACCTCAGGTTCACGCTGTGTGTATGGAAGAATGGTTTAATTGTTTTAAAAAGGTTCTCGAATGAAAAAAAACAAAAAAAACAAAAAACGTCTGTGCATGAATCTGTGGGTATTCAAAATGTAAATGTGGATATTGTCAACTTTGATACTTCAGTTAAAAAAAAAAAGAAAAAAAAAAAAAAATCACTGAGACGGTAATAAGATAGGTCGATGTAACATTTCCTCACTTTCTTTAATCATCATCATTATCATCTCCATGAGTTTGTTTTTTACCTGAAGTATCAGAGTTGGCAATGTTCATATCCACATTTTTGACACCCACAGGTTCATGCACAGACGTGTTTTTGCTTGTTTGTACGTGTTTTTTTTTTTTTTTTGTTTTTTTGGGGGGGGGGGAGGGGTTGTTATTATTTTTTGAGAATCTTTTTAAAACAATTTAAACCATTTTCCCATACCTACAGTGTTAACCTGATGTTTTTCTTTATTTCAAGTGGGCCGGGTGGTTGAGTTCAACATTCTCAAAGCGTAGAAGAAGAAGGCAATTGCTGACTGCAGTTAGACAATCAAAATGTTAGAAAGCAGCGGAGAGTACTATAGCACTATCTGTAGGCTCTTCAATTGTAAGAAATAGTGTGATACACTTTTTACTGAAATACCTTAAACGTATGATATGAAACAGACTGGTATGCCCATGACTGGAAAAAAAATTATCATACTTCTTTTGTTCCAAAAAGGCAAAGTCAATGTGTCAAAGCAATTATAGAGATATTTCTTTGTCTGACATGAGTCATGAATTATACAGTTCCATTATACACTAGAAGATTACATTGATCTGCATAACATCACAGGTCAACAAGCCAGCTGTGAAAAGAAAAACGTTCAATAATTGATCCTATAATCACGTTATAAACCTTCATAGAGAAACAGTTTGCTTTTGACAGAAAACTGTATTTTGCGCTTACAGATTTCGAAAAGTGATTTCATTCAGTATCACGAGAGCTCCTTTGTCTATTTCATAGAAAAAAAATGGTACCATAGGTGAAATATATAATGTATATGTACAAAGTTGTTGACGCAAAAGTGTAGCGTGAAACACAACTTATAAGCTTCATTAGCTGAACAAAAAAGTGTGGAACAGGGAGATGTGCGCGGTCCGCTTCTTTTTGCATTGATTATCAATTTAACTTACCTTAGAGATAATCAGTGATGGTAGGTACACTGCGAATCTTAACGCATATTTATTGAATCGTTCACACAACAACAACAACAACAACAACAACAACAATGAATACTTATATAGCGCCTGTTCTCGACTAGAGACCAAACTCTAAGCGCTTTACACTCAACACTCGTTTACACAAAGGGCTGTCTACTGGGGTAGTGCCGACTGAAGAGCTGCCAGCTGGCGCTTCATTCAATCGTTTCCCGTGTTATCCAGTCAATATCGTTCAATATCATTCACTCAGTTCCCTTACTTCCTTCAGTCTTTCCCCTTTCTCACGGAGAGTGCTTACCTATGTATAACGTGTCATCCATACCAACGGTCAAACTGGCCTTCTCTTCCGAAAGTTGGTGATGGGATTTTACGTATGTGCGATATGAGATATTATGTGTTCGTTCACACACGGAACCTGGGCTTATAGTCTCATTCGAAGGACTGTATGAGAAGTGGAGTCAGGACCAATGTTAACTCCGAGGGAAAAAAAATCCCCCTGTACCGAAACGCCCCGGCGGAGATTCGAACCCGCAACCCCAGGATCACCAAGATTACGAGTCTGACGCTCTACCAACGGAGCTATTTCGGCTCATACACACACACACACGCACACACACACACACACACCACACACCACACACCACCACACCACACACACACACACCACACACACACACACTCACACACACACACACACACACCACCACACACACACACACGTACGCACGCACGCACGCACACACCCACACACACACACACAGCACACGCACACACACACACACACACACACACACACACGCACACACGCACACACATACACACGCACGCACGCACGCACGTACGCACGCACGCACGCACTCACGCACGCACGTATATACAGCCAAAGAGGAAGTCATATATATATATGACCACACGTAAGCGCGCGCGCGCGCCGCCGCAACGGCATTATTACACACACACACACACACACACACACACACACACACACACACACACACACACACACACACACACCACACACACACACACACACTTACACACACACACACACACACACACACACACACACACACACACACACACACACACACACACACACCACATGCGTTCACATGCGATTAATGTACACAACTTGAGAAATCATCGCGATTCATCATCGTTTGAACATCTTACACCGTCGTCACAACAGTTATCTGTTTTCATTGGTGTTAATTGTTTGAAGTCGTAGCTTCAATAAGAAGAACACAGAAACACTTAGAACAATCAAGAATGTTTTCCTCGGATAATCTTAAACATGCTAAACTGTTACTTCCAGGACAATCGCCATAGACAATATTTTGCATATATTTTTTGCCTATAACCTTTGTATAGCGGGCATTCAAAAAACAAAGTGAATTTCTGTTTCAAGTTTGTCACTACAAAAGGGACAGTTCCAGTTCTCCGTATTTTTTGAATAATGGTATTTGTGAACATGAATCTGTGATACTCTCAGTCTAAACTGGGCAAGTACATTACGATATGTGTGTTCATCCACAGAGCATCCACATACTTTCTCTCTCCACAATATGTTTTATATTGTTTACATACAGAAAATCTACCACTATTTTCCAAGTGGTCATACCATCGGAAACAAAGGAAACTATACAACCTTTCCATTAAACTCTTTTAAAAGAACAGTTTCCTCTCTTGTCCACAACCAAACAACCACACTCGCTCAAACCCATTCTCACACAACACAGTTTGAATTTTTGTGACCCAAGTGTTAGTTCCACGTTCATGCATTTTTGAAAGCATATCATAGGATTTCTTAGAGAAAAGATGGCTTTGGTTGTTTCAATAAACGGACCAGTATCTAAGACATTTTGAACAGAATTAATCCATAAAGGATACCTACCTAATTCACCATAGAGTATATCTTTTGGGGTTTTATCAGTAACATGTAGCAAACGTTTACACGCATAAAGATGAACACGCTCTATCTGTTCAAACCTTTTTAAAGCCCCATACCTCTGGGTGGAAAAAAGTCAGCCCTAAGTATTGTA
>JADBJO010003571.1:125000-127500 GCA_016801955.1 Conus betulinus | reverse complement strand
CATGTCAACGCACTAATCTGAAATATAGGCTTTGTCAATGCACTACTCTAAAAAATGGATGGCTTTGTCAATGCACTACTCTACCCAAAAAAAATGGCTTTGTCAATGCACTACTCTAATTATGGCTATGTCAATGCACTGCTCTAAAAATGGCTTTGTCAATGCACTGCTCTAAAAAAATGCTTTGTCAATGCACTACTCTACAAAAAATGGCTTTGTCAATGTACTACTCTAAAAATAGCTGTGTCAAATGCTCTACCCCAAAAATGGCTTTGTCAATGCACTACTCTAAAGAAATGGCTTTGCCAATGCACCACTCTTAAAAATTGCTTTGTCAATGCACTGCTCTACAAAAACGGCTTTGTCAATGCATTACTCTAAAAGTGGCTTTGTCAGGGCACTACTCTAAAGTGGCTTTGTCAATGCACTACCTCTAAAAATGGCTTTGTCAATGCACTACTCTAAAAATGGCTTAGTCAATGCACTACCTCTAAAATGGTTTTGTCAAAGCGCTACTCTAAAAAACAAATGGCCACTGTCAAAACTGCACTACTCTCTAAAAATGGCTTTGTCGGGGCACTTGTCAAGGCATGGACTCTAAATAATGGCTTTGTCAATGCACTACTCTAAAAAAATGGCTATGTCAATGCACTACTCTAAAAAATGACTATGTCAATGCACTACTCTAAAAAATGGCTTTGTCAATGCACTACTCTCAAAAAATGGCTTTGTCGATGCACTACCCTAAATAAATTACTTTGTCAGTGCACTACTCTAAATAAATGGCTTTGTTCAAGGTGCACTACTCTAAATAATGGCTTTGTCAATGCACTACTCTACAAATGGCTTTGTCAATGCACTACTCTAAAAATGGCTTTGTCAATGCACTACTCTAAAAAATGGCTTTGTCAGTGCACTACTCTAAAAATGGCTTTGTCAATGCACTACTCTAATAATGGCTTTGTCAATGCACTACTCTAAACAATGGCTTTGTCGCTGCACTACTCCAAAAATGGCTACTGTCGCTGCACTACTCTAAAAATGGCTTTGTCAATGCACTACTCCAAATAATGGCTTTGTCAATGCACTACTCTAAAAATGGCTTTGTCGCTGCACTACTCCAAAAATGGCTTTGTCGCTGCACTGCAAAATGGCTTTGTCTGCAACAGAAATGGCTGCTTGCACTTCCTCATCTGCTTCTGCCCTTTCTGGCAGGGGAATAAAGAACAAAGAGACAGACGGAGAAGAAAAAGAGTCAAGAAAGAGAAGAATGAAGGAAAGAAAGAAGAGAGAAAGGAAAAAAGAAAAAGAAACCATATGTGGAAGAAGAACAAGGAGGACAAAACAAAAGAGAGAGAGAGAGAGGAGAGAGAGAGAGAGAGAGAGAGAGAGAGAGAGAGAGAGAGAGGAAGAGAGAGAAACAAAAAGTCGCCATAGTTTTAAGAAATGTGTCGGGTTTTGAAATGAATCTTGTAATGGAAGTGAAATGGAAAATGGTTCGTGCACCAGCTGCTCATCTGTCATCCTTCCTTCACTTTGAAGGAATGAAAAAAGAAAAGCAGACAGACAGACAGACAGAAACAAAGACAGACAGACAGACAGACAGAGACAGACAGACAGGAGAAGAGAGGACAGACAGACTGAAAGAAGAGAGAGAAAAACAGAAAAAGAAGGAGTGTGAAGAAGAAGAAGAAAAAAGGGGGAAAAAAAAAGGACAGAAAGAAAGGGGATAAGAAAGCAAGAAAGAAGAAAGAAGAAAAGAAAGAAAGAAAGAGAAAAAGGAAGAACGAAAGGAGGAATCACCAGAACAGACGGCGTGCTGTCCTTCGCGGTCTACCGCAAACAGACTCCCACAGACCAATACCTCTCAGTTTGACAGCCGCCAGCCTCTGGAACACAAACTTCGGGTGATTCGAACTTTCGCCCACAAAGCTAATACCATCTGCTCAACTCCAGAGGCACAGCAGAAGGAGAAAGACCACCTGAAGGAAGTGCTCACCATCTCGGGCTACCAGAAGTGGGCCTGGAACAGCCCGGGAAAACAAGCGATCGACCACCTCACCCCCAACGACCAGCGAGAGAACAAACAGGAGCGCAAGGGACATATCACCATTCCCTACGTTGGAGGTGAAAGTGAAGCTCTGACCAGGAAGATCAGGAAACTAGGGATCGTGGTCCATCCCAAGTCCACCAACACCATCTGTAGCCAACTCGTCACCCCCAAGGACAAAACCAACAAACTCGACAAATCCGGCGTCATCTACAGAATAGACTGCCGTGACTGCAACCAACGCTATGTCGGAGAAACAGATCGTCCTCTCCAAAAGAGACTCACAGAACACAAGAGGGACTCTTCACCTGTCGGAGCACACCTGCACTCCGAGCACACACCATTTTCACACGGACAACGTCAACATCCTAGACAGAGAAAACAAGTGGTTCCAGCGAGTGGTCAGGGAGGCCATCTACATCGCAGCCACCACCTCCCCTCCCCTCCTCC
>JADBJO010003571.1:100000-107500 GCA_016801955.1 Conus betulinus | reverse complement strand
GAGAGAGAGAGAGAGAGAGAGAGAGAGAGAGAGAGAGAGAGACAGACAGACAGACAGACAGACATACAGACAGACAGACAGACACACACACACACAGAGACAGACAGAAACAGAGATTCAGCAGCTATTAACAGTTTCCATGAGGAGACAACTTCACCCTCATCATGACCGCCAACTCTCCCAACCTGTCAGAGATCATGTCACAAATGTTCCAGCCACTCTCTCCCTTTGTCCTCTCCTCTCTCAGCAACTCTCCCAACCTGTCAAAGATCATGTCACAAGTGTTGCCACCACTCTCTCCCATTGTTCTCACCTCTCTCACCACACCTTCCTGCCCCCCAACCTCCACCCCACCCCTACCCCGACCCTTCACCCTCCCTGCAAATTGCCCCTTATCCTGCGACTGTAAACACAAGGAGTAAGATTACGAACGAAACACACACACACACACACCACAACCAAAAGAAACGAAAAGAAAAATAAAAAGAAAAAGAAAGAAAGAAAGAAAGAAAGAAAAAGAAAGAGAAAAAGAAACAACGAAAGAGAAAAAATGTTAATCAGCCCAGCGCAGCCTGGAAACAGGATTTTTAACCAGTCAGTCAACATAACGAGCAGAACATTCGTTCTAGGAAGTGTTCTCAACGCGCAAGAATCGGACTACTGTTGTCATTTGGAGGTGTGGGATGGTTCAAACGAACGCTTCTCTCTCTCTCTCTCTGTCTCTCTCTCTCTCTCTCTCTCTCTCTCTCTCTCTCTCTCTCTTTCTCTCCCCCCCCCCCTCTCTCTCTCTCTCTCTCTCTCTCTCTCTCTCTCCATCAAGTCAATAAGACACCAGCAGCGCCCTCTTTTTGTTAGCAAAGAGGATGTAATGTGGGCGTGTGTTGGTCGTGATGATGGTCGCGTGGTTACATCATGTATACACTCGTTGCACTCGCTTTTGGTTTTTTTCCACCCTTCGTGTCACTGGGATTTTTGACACGTTGCCAGACTTTCGTTTCGTATGGTACCACACGCTATGTCATTTTCTTCTGCATTGTTTGGTACTGCCGCCCAAAACCAAAAATCAGAATTGCTCAAAATAGCTCAGTTTGTTCAGATGTGGTGCTGGAGATGTGATTCATTATGCATCCGTTTGTAAGGAGTGTTCATTGTGGTCACGATGACAAAAATGTCATTGTTAATGCGATCATTTGTCATTTTTTGTGTGTTTTTTGCAAATTACCTCATCGTGGCAAACTCAGCTTTCCGCAATTAGAGCTAGGGTATGAATAGGTTTGTTTGTGAAAGGAGCGTACTGTGTTCTCATTCTCTGTCTCTCTCTGTTACTCTCTCTCTCTTTCTCTGTCTCTGATTCTCTCTATCTCTTTCTGTCTGTCTGTCTGTCTCCCTCTCTCTCTCTGTCTTGATGATATAAACTGTTCAGGTTGTCACGCTGTTTTCCTGTATATCTCTCTCTTTGTACTTCTCTCTCTCTCTCTCTGTCTCCCTATTTCTGTCTCTATCTCTGTCTGTATGTCTGTCTGTCTCTGTCTGTCTGTCTGTCTCTGTATGACTGTCTGTCTGTCTGTCTGTCTGTCTGTCTCTCCCTCTCTCTCTCTCTCTCTTGATGATATAAACTGTTCAGGCGGTGACACTGTTGTCCTGTGGCAGTGTGACACTCTTTAAAAAGGTTCTGTCTGATCGACTGAACTAGACTACAAAAAAAATAGTAATAAAAAATAAATTAAAAAAAAAAACCCATTAAAACTAGAACTCAACTTGCTCAAAGTGATCAAACACCGCATGCTGGCTGAGGAAGGAAGAAAGAGCATGTACCTTCTCATTTAACTTGCTGCCCGAGACAATTCTCTGAGGGCCCAGATGAGGGAGAACAGACGTTTCAGAGACAAGACTAACAGGGGGAGTGTTCACGTTTCCTTTTTTTTATCAGAACTGGACTGTTCACGTTGGGCCCTGTCAGGGCTGGACCAAGTAGTTGATGAAAAAGCATGAAAAACTAGCTCTGGTTGAGACACTCTACCCTGTGGATCATGACTGAGCTCAGAGAAAATTGAGGATCCTCTGATCTTCCTGGCGTCCGTAAACGTACCACACGGAGCTAACGTTACTCCATTAATCCGGGAGTATCGCCTGCTTGTCGGTTTCTTTTTTTTTTTTTTCCCGAAATCACAAGAACCAGGATTTTTGTTCCAGGCGGATCTGTTGCATATGAGCGCTGAAGGGTGAGAAAGAAGAAAAAAAAGAATGAAGGAAAAGCAGTCATAGTAGTGGGAAAGATGAACTACAGTCAATCATTTAGAGAAAGAAAGCAAAAAGTTAAGGGCCATTGCCAACGCTGTCTCCCAGACCAAAACACTACAGCCAATGTTAAGAAGAACGGACGCAAAATCTTCCAAATTATTCAAGAACAAATTCATTGGACCATTGCACGAAATCAACAAATCAAACGCGGACAGCGGGCTGTAATGTCCAATCACCCTTCCTCAGGATCGTCACATAAGCCCACAACTGAAAACTGCACCATTCAGTACCGAGAGTGTAGCCACCGTTTGCCGCCAGGCAAGCGCACAACGTCGACGCATGGCATCCCACCAGGGTCCGAAGAGTGTCCCGCGGTATGGCCTGCCACTCCTGCTGCAGAAAGAGAGTGAGCTGGGCCACGTCAACAGGTGGGGGGGGGGGGGGTGGTTGTGGGCTACCCGCCGTCCAAGGACATCCCAGAGGTGCTCAATTGGAGCCAGATCGGGTGAGCGAGATGGCCACTGCATCCGGATGATCCCCTCTTGCTGCAGATGATCGTCCACGACACAGGGGCTCGGTGTGGACGGGCGTTGTCGTCTTGGAAAACAGCAGCGTTACCCATGGCCTGAAGGGCGGGCTGGATCAGGGGCCTCACAATCTCGTCACGGTACCGCACCCCTGTCAGCATGCCTTGAATGACGTACAGGGGAGTTCTGTCTTGACGACTGAAGCCACCCCAGACCATCACAGAACCCCCCTCCGTAACGATCCACCTCACGAACTGTGGCGTCAGCAAAAACGTTCTCCTGGGCCTTCGCCACACTCGGGTCCTGCCGTCATTGAATGCCAAGGTGAAGCGGGACTCATCTGTGAACAGCACTCGAGACCATTGCTGCCTCGTCCAGCGAACGTGATGACGACACCAGTCTGCCCGTGCTCTGCGGTGAGCTGGAGTAAGTGGTACTCGGACTGCTGGTCTCCGGATGACAGCCCAAACTCGTGCAAACGGTTACAAAACTGTCCTTCTACTGACATTGACATTTGCAGCCTGCAGGAGCTCACGCCTTAAGGTGGATGAGTGACAGTCCGATTGCGTGTAGGGCAGACAGCAGGAGGAATCGGTCAGCATGTCTGTCGGTACACCGAGGACGGGCCTGATCGTGGCCGATCCTGCACGCTGCCAGTGGCCTGAAACCTCTCTACAAGACGTTGGATGGTGGAATGGGACACGTTCAGACGCCTAGCCACCTCGCGGCCAGAAATCCCTTCGTCAATCAACGCTAAGGCACGTCCACGATCGGCAGGGTCCAGTCTTTGCCTTTGTGCCATGCTTTTTGGGGCTGGCGTAGACGACCGTTCTGTTTACAGATTTGTGGCCAACGGCGTCTGATCTGTGTTCATGAACGAGGTGCCATGCACGTGCATCATGATTGACCACGAGCATTTCGCCCTTTTTTTTCAAACTCATATGCTCCCACAGGCACCCGTTTTACCGGTTTTACGTGGTTTCCGCACGTGCAGCTGCGCTCCACCTTGTACCGCAGTGGGTTTTTAGGTGTTGTGTGATCTGTTAAGGAACATCTGTTCAATATGTCTAACCAAGTTTGGGTCATTGTGACTTCGTTTCAAGCCTATTATTTACACACTCAGACACTAACGAGAAAAAAACCGTTATGGGCTGTTATAGCCGTTAGTAACGGCAATTATGGTAAAATAACACAACGGGCATCATCCGTGACCCATAATGAACATGCCTACACATTTTCAGAAAGATCAGCTAAGTACCTTATAAATACTCCATAACGAAGAAAAACCGTGATGGGCCGTTATAGCCGTTAGTAACGGCTTTAACAGTAAAGTAACACATTGGCCATCATCCGTGACCCATAATGAACATACCTACACATTTTCAGAAAGACCGGCCAAGTACTTTCAGAGATATTCTATAAAGAAGAAAAAAACCGTTATGGGCCGTTCTGGCCGTTAGTAACAGCTATAACGGTAAAAATAACACATTGGGCATCATCCATGACCCATAATGAACGTACCTACACATTTTCAGAAAAATCGGCCTCGCACTTTCTGAGATATCCCATAAAAAAAAACCGAAAAACCGTTATGGGCCGTTAAATAGCCGTTAGTAACGGCAATAACGGCAAACTAAAACATCAGGCATCATCCATGACCCATAATGAACATGCCTACAAATTTTCAGAGAGATCGGACGAGTGTTTTCTAAGATATTCCATAAAGAGCGAAAACCGCAAAATAACACATCGGGCATCATTCATGACCCATATTGAACATACCTACAAATTTTCAGAAAGATCGGCCCAGTAGTTTTGTCTGGAGCGAATGGAACACATTTTGACCACACACACACACACACACACACACACACAGTTCTATAAGAACTGGGAGTGCAAAAAGAAAAAAAATTGCGATTGCACAGACACGCTTTCATTACCTCCTTTGCCCTTCCAATTGCCACAGTGTAAGGTACAGAAAATGATATATCACACTCCACCAAACTAAAGTGAACAGATGATAATCATGAAATAAAAAAGTCAAGAGATAATAATCATGAAATAAAAGCAGTCTGTATGGAAGCTAAGAAGCAGAGAACTAAAGTGTACTTGGGAATGCTTTTTGTTTGTTTGTTTGTTTGTTTGTTTTTTGTGCTCAAGAGAAATAGCGTTTACACTTTTTCTTTCTGTTGAATTACCACAGTATTCCAAGATCAGCTTCAAGGAATAATATGTTCTACACATACGAATTGACTTCAAAGGTTTATCGGGTGATGAACATAGCCCGTCTATCGAGCGCGCGCGCACGCACGAGAGAGAGAGAGAGAGAGAGAGAGAGAGAGAGAGAGAGAGAGAGAGACGAGACAGACAGACAGAGAGACGAGAGACAGAAGACAGACAACAGAGACAGACAGACAACGAGAGACAGACAGACAGACAGAGACAGAGACAGACAGACAGACAGACGAGAGACAGAGACGAGACAGAGAGAGAGAGAGAGAGAGAGTATAAGTCCTCTGGGTCAAAAAACGGATTACGTCGGTCCTGTCATCTGTCTGTTACTCCTTCCGAATGGTAACCCTCTCCCGCCCTCTCTCTGTCCTCTCCGTACAACGATGGCTTCAAGGCATTTAGGGGGGGACCATGACAGGGTGTCCCAGCCAGTCGTCATATATTTCTTCAGGGCACCGGCAAAACGACCAGTCCCGTTGACCCGCCCCCCCCCCCCCCCCCCCCCCCCCCCACCCTCACCCCCTTCTCCACCCCCACTCCCACCACCTTACCACCTCTGACGTCAAGATGAACGAGATGATGTCATAAGTGACAGGGGTCAATTTACAAGAGAGAAGAGAGGGGAGGGTACAAGAGGTAGAAAGACTTGGGGGGGGGAGGGGGGGGGGGGGGGGGGGCTAGGAAGGGTACGTCGCCTACGGCTGAAAACTAGAATGATCAAAAGCTTTGAGTGACGGAAGCGGTTTTGTCTCATATGTCTTTGATCATAGAGAAACAAGGTAGTGGAAGAATGTAGAGTTTAACAGCAGTTGCTCACGCGCGGTTTCAAGGCCTGAAAGTGACGGGGTCTTGCCTCTGGGTTTGTTCTGTGTCCCAAGGTCCAGGTGACAGACGATGCGGGCGGTACTTGAAGAGGCGTCAAGACAGGTGGTATAGTCCTGCCTGCGAGGCCTTGGTCTCCTTCAGTTGTTCCCGTCGGTACTGTAACTTTCATCTCTTGTCAAGAACCACGTTAGTAAGTGAGCGTTAGCGTGTGTGTGTGTGTGTGTGTGGAGTCACGTAGTTGATCGGCTAGTTGACGACTGGTGTGCCTGACTCAGGGTTGTGTTGGGTGTGATACTGTTTGCACCTTCACTGACATGCACAGCGCAGTCAAGTCCAGTAAAGCCAAGGCCAACACAAACCAAACACATCGGTAGCAGAGTATGGAACAATACACCCAAGCCCGATTTTTTTTTTTTTTTTTTTTTTTTTTTTTTTTTTTTTTTTTTTTGATGTGGGGTCTCCAACCTCCAATTTTTTCCCACATTTTTTTCTTTTTTTTCCCCCTTTTTTTTCTTCTTTTTATTTTAGTGGGGCCTCCATCCTCTTCTCCCCCCCCCCCCCCCCCCCCCCCCTTTTTCACTTCTTTCCCCCCCTTCAAAGCCTCACACACCACCAAAAAAAGTGCTTCGATTATCTATTTTGCCTGGCTTTGAATGCCTCAAAAACAAAGCTGGCTAATATTTTTTGGTGTTCCCTGGAGTTTAATAGAGTACTTGGTTTGAAGTCGTTGACACAAAATATTCTTTTTCCTGGGTCATCCGTTAGATCTTGCATCTGTTCTTTCTACTTGTGTCTTTAGTTTTGTTCTTAAGTCATATAAGTATTCTACAATTATCTAAAAAATGAAATTCGTCTTCTATTTCATTACATGCTATACAAAATCTTTGATTTCGTGGTATACCTGTATAACGACCTTTCTCAACATTTAAGTCATGCGAGCTAACACGCAATTTACATAGTGCTTGTTTTTTTCGTACTGTCCATATCAGTCAACAAGTAATATTCAATATGATATTCAGATGATTTGATGACATTGTAAAACTCTAAACGGCTGTATTTTGTCTTTTCCTTTGCCCAAAATTCAGTATACCTGGCTTTCAATTGTTGTTGTATAGTGAATTTCAGTCTATGTTTACTCAGTGTTGACTGGTCTTATCTAAAATATGCAGCCAAAAGCCAATGGCTCGACAAGCTATGTGAATCCCAATTGGAAATCTTCCTAGTTCACTTAGAGTCGTTAAATTAATTGCTTTTGAGTGTAAACCAAGAAGACGTTTTTACAGAATTTCAGATTTAAGTTTTCATGTGGGTGTTTTGAAGAAATACTATTTTGAAAAAAGTCAGATATATCAAATGAGTCCGTGTTAGACCTTGTACTTTTCTCAGACCATGGGGGTGGGAGGGGGAGAGGCGTGGACTTGGGCGGGGGGGGGGGGGGGGGGGGGGGGGGGGGGGGGGGCAGATAGACAGACCGACAGACCGACACACAGACAGAGCACGACACACAAATGTAGTGAGAGTACGACAGAATGAGAGGCATGAGTTAGACGGACACACAGACAGACAGGTACACACACACACACACACACACACACACCACACACACACACACACACACACACACACACCACATACATACATACATACATGCATGCATGCTACAGAGAGAGAGAGA
>JADBJO010003571.1:75000-80000 GCA_016801955.1 Conus betulinus | reverse complement strand
ACAGTACAACACATCAGAAAATAGAATTTAAAAAAAAAATCCAAAGTGGCAGATAAAGAAGAAATCAATACCACCGAACACAACGACGTTACCATTCCTATAATTTTCAGACACACGGTAACAGCCTCTTTACGAGAGAGAGAGAGAGAGAGAGAGAGAGAGAGAGAGAGAGAGAGAGAGAGAGCACATAAGGCAAGCCGAGTGCATGAAATGAATTTTTTACAATATTTTGTTTTTTTTTTATATATATTTTATATATATATACATATACACACAACACACCCATATATATATATATATATATATATATATATATATATATATACAGAGAGATATATACATATATATATATATACTTTTTTACATTATAATATATATATATATATATATAATAATTTACACCATCACCCACACAATATATATATATACATACTTAGGCAGAATAATCTAAACACACCCACACATGTGAATGGTCACCACTCCCCCTCCCCCTATTCTTCAATCTAAGACATAAGAGCAAGCTTTGCTTATAACTGAATATTTCTTGCAGTCATTGCAACACCGTCTTTGTGTTTTCCAGAGAATGTTTTGTGTCCACAGTGATTTGGTGACTTGGTTGCTTTAACATCAATTTTTAGCCAGTTTTCTAAACGTGACGTGTGACAAGGAAGGGACCTGACAGAAGATGGAGGGTATCCGCAGTCATGACCTGGATACACCGTACTTTTTTTTTTTTTTTCAACATTTGAACGGTAATATCTCAACTGCAATTAACTTCGTTTTACTGTCTTTGAGATATTCTTTTACCTTACAGACGGCCATAAAAAAGCAACAGACAATTTGAAACCATTGCAGTGGCATCGATTTCCGTAGTTTATCAAATCTTTTGAACACTACGTAATACAGAGGAAAAAAAAAAAAAACTTGTGTAAGCCATTCAGTAGTTCACATAAGAACAACACACGCTTCCAAAGCTTTTCAGATTTTTACTGCACCATTATTTCAAATAATGAATTGACTGTAAGGATGCTGTTTGCTGTTTCTATCCAGCTATCATCCCATGTTCAGGACCACCAGCTACAGAACATTGTTTTGCCACAGGCGCTGTAAAAAAAAAAAGATCAATAATAGATGAGTTGTATAATGTCATCACAATGTATAGTCCTAATGGTCCCTAAAAGAAGAAAACACAGATTAATTATAAGTACCGATTTTACAAAAACAAATACACAGAGATTTCGAAGCACGTGCTCCTTTCCAGGAAACTAAGTTCCCGAAATTCACTTGTAATAGATTCGTTACTTGTAATAGATCCGTTACTTGTAATAGATTGGTGGAAAATGCGCTGCACTCTTACCTAATGAATGACTAAACTTTCAGGTTGTCGCAGCACACAAACCGAGTGCAACCGACTTCTCACTAGTATTCCGTCATCTAGCGGTCGATTTTGACTTGTCCACAGGAGCAGAGTGCCTAGACATTGATCACCCTGCAGTCACAATCAATACAAATAATACCCTTTGTAACGAGGAATTGATCACCCTGCAGTCACAATCAATACAAATGATACCCTTTGTAACGAGGAATTGATCACCCTGCAGTCACAATCAATACAAATAATACCCTTTGTAACGAGGAATTGATCACCCCGCAGTCACAATCAATACAAATAATACCCTTTGTGACGAGGAATTGATCACCCTGCAGTTACAATCAACATAAGTGATACCATTTGTAACGACTCGTCAGGTACTGAGGACAAAATTGTATAATAAATTTGCCAGCTAGGAAGCTTTCAAAAACTTACAGTACTGTTTATATTGAAAATGACGATCTTGACTTTTTTTTAATTATTGTCTTTCTGAAGCACTAATCCTAGGAGCTGATAGAACTATTCTGAAATGTAGGTCTAAGAAAAACGGGTAAATGTTTTGCGGTAACGTGTAGTGGACGCAAGAATGGCGTCTGCTCGTAGATTGAAAATGTCAGACTATGAAATAATGGAATCGAAATATAGATGTGAATTTTCAAACTATGAAACAGGGGGGAAAAAAAAACTAATACAACAAGAACTCCAACAAAAAAAAAGACATTATCAGGATTATTTTTGTGAGTGGAAGAACGGAGGCAAATATCATGTATTAGCTTTGGAAGAAAAAGATCAAATAAATGTTGTTTTTAAAAGCTACACAAAGCAACTACTGCCTGCAAAATTAGGTCAGGAATTTCCAACGGCCCGAGAAACAGCTAAGGCTTTTGTCGATTTACTTTCACAAACAGCATGACTTCAAGTTTACGGGCAAGACGTTAGTTTTACAGAATTAAAGAGGAACAAAACTGGAATATTCGGATCATGCTCCAATTGCAGAACACATGTTAATTATCGAATTCCATTTTTTTTAACTGATGGAACCCCTAGCAGCGATTTCAAATCTAAAATCAGCTGTTGGTCAGATGCTATTTCTTATCAAACGCTTTGTCATCTGCCTTCTTCCAGTAAGGTTTTTACTTCATTTCACGGTCGGTAAATGTTCAATACAGTCTGTAAATGTTCAATAATGGCGCTCCCCCTCAAACCTGGAAGAGTTCAGTCACTACGTCAGTGTTAAAAGAAGGCAAGGTAAAAGCTTGGATAAAGAGCTGGTTACTATATACCCATTTCTTTAACCTTTAATGTTGAAACTCATAGAAAAGTTTTATGAAAAAGTCCGATGTACTACTGTGACAAAAACGTTCTAGTTTGCTTCGGTATAGAAAATTTTAGGAATGTAGGGGTTTCTCTCTCTCTTTTCTCTCTCTCTCTCTCTCTCTCTCTCTCTCTCTCTCTCTCTCTCTCTCTCTCTCTCTCTTTTGATTATGAATTCTGAAAAAAGACAACACTTCAAAACAGTGAAAAGGTGAATGTGTGACATTGACAGTGTAGACACAATATTGTGCTTGGTTTGTACTATGCATATGTTTAATGGGATTTGTTGTTAAAAAATCAATGCTGCTTTGTAAATTGTTCATGTAAGATAAGATCTACTGACCTTTTCGCTGTTTGTAGTACTGCTTTCTGTACACATTTGCCGTTTGTACATTTCTTTACAAGTAAATAAAAGTGTTTGCCTTTGGAAAAAAAAACTTTGTAGTTCAACAGACTGGATTTAGGAAAAGGGTGATGCAGTACAGATAATCTTGTGGTGTAAAGCTTTCAAATCACATTGAAAGAAAAAAAAAAACCAGCTTTCCCGCAGAAAAAAAGCTATATCTTTGACGGGAAAAAGAAAACGTATAACAGTATTTGGCATGCCAGATTTCTTTACCGTTTAGAAAGTCTTGGTACTTCTTGCAATCTGAATTCCTAACATAAAACATTTCTAACAGGAATGACAAGCGTGTACAAGAATTGATCAAATAATTATATTCGTCTTTCAGTCGTATACGTGTGAGTATTCCCCAAGGATAAATCACTGCTCCAGTTCCATTTCCAATTTCTACATATGATCTACCGAGTGCGTTGTCAAAAAAAATACCCATTGAGTCAATATGCAGATGACATTACTGTATGGCGGAATATTAGTCTCAGAAAACAGGCAAATAAGAGGTCAGTTACGTATGTGCAGAGACTATATCAACAGAATTAAACAACGATGATGTGATTACCTTAAAATTCATTGGCAGAATTATCAAGAGAAAACGATTGTAATGTTGTTTAACAGATGAGACTGTCCTTCAGTACCGCCACACCTATTTCAAAGGGCACGGTGTGTCGAAAGATCAACAAAGAGTACAGTTTTCAGGGGTTCTTTTTACGTCAAAGCTGAGGTGAAGAATGCACATAGAAAATATGATGATGAAAAAGCATGAAAAGGACTACATTTTCTGTCAATTGGTTACTGTCAAACCTGGGAAGAAGATGCTACAACCTTTTGTCTAGCATCTGTCTTTTCTGTCGTCCGCTCCAACAGGACGTATGGACAAAAAGTGCATTTCTACACCAAAGAAACTTTTTAAAAGGTGACAAAGCATTGACAGTAAAATGGACCTTGGAGTTCCATACACGCTAATTCATACAAGTGTCACAGTGTAAGCAGCAAGTGTGTTACCTTTTGGTGAACAAAGGATTACTGATAGAGCCACATGCACGGTTTGAGCTCTGTTAGTCAACAATGTCAGTTGCTAGAGAAATGTTCATGGATTCAAAGGATTGTCCTAATGGAGCTAAACACATTCCATGTATTCATTCAGTGAGAAATTACCCTTCTCACTGTTTGCCAACGTGTTTTTACATTACATCAGTGCCAGAAAGTCCTGCTGTATCTCAGACATCTTCATGTGATCATTTGAGCGGAAGCGTTGATCTTGTATGTACAAAGTTTCTGAGAAATAAGAAAAACATTTTTATTCTTGTAGACGATGTAAGAGAGCGATTACAGAGTTCTTAACATACCTTGAAATTGACAATGATGGTTCGGTTCTGGACATAACTGGTGGTAATTCAGTATTTTTTCGTTTGTTCAAGCTTAAATTTACGAGAACATTTTCATCTTGGAAAAGGGTTTTTTCAATATACGTAATAGAATCATATGCAGCATTGATGAGCTTAATATAACTTACATAGATGACACACCAATGTTCTTCTTTCATAACTTACATAGATGACACACCAGTGTTCTTCTTTCAACTTACATAGATAGATGACACATCAATGTTCTTCTTCTTTCATCTTCTACTTCGTGTTGGGCCCAAGTTTCTTTTTGCAGTCGACGCAAAACTGGGACTGTCGATAATGAATAGATTTACTCTATGAAATCAGACTCTTAATACAATATGTAATAACGTCTCAATAATAAACGTAAATTTCTATATTGGGTATTGTCATATTGTGGTCTAAAGTGGGATGAAGTAGCAGACGGTATTACTGAACTCGGAGCACAGGACATGAAGAGAATATTGTGCGTGTCCTTATCAGTACAGACCAGACTTGCTTGTCATTCCAGTCAAAAAGAGAGGAAGTG
>JADBJO010003571.1:57500-62500 GCA_016801955.1 Conus betulinus | reverse complement strand
ACACACACACACACACACACGCACACGCACACGCACGCACGCACGCACGCGCACACACGCAAACACAACACACCACACACACACACACCAGCACACACACACACACACACACACACACCACACACACACACACACACACACACACACACAGAGATAGTGGTGGTGACTCCCTCACGCGCACATAGCCCGGAATGGCTTCATGAAGTAACCGACCACCCATCATCGCTGTTTTTGCCGAAGATCCCATGTTACACGTCCGGTACAATGCACACTAACACTGGCTTGGGGGGGGGGGGGGGGGGGGGGGGGGGGGGGGGGGTGGGGCAAAACGAGGCGGGGGTGTTGGTCGGCTACCTAGAGGGTGGTGGGCGGTGAGCGTATGGGAATGGGGGCGGGGGAGGGGGAGGGGTGTTGCATCGAAAGTAGGCTGAAGGTAGAGGATTACCTGTCCAAAGGCGGTCCACCACAAGGAGTACCTGCTAGAGGCCTCGCGTGGGAAGGTAGAGTGGCTTAGACTGTACAACAAGTGAAAGGGTGACTGAAACTTAGACTTGTGTGGACTTTGTGGACCCCTATGGAACATTTTCCAGTCACACGCACAAAACCTTTCCTGTGTGATGCTTACGTCTCCGTCCATTTTTCGACGGTATTATAGGCTGTTATATTCTCAACATTTCTTCTAAGTATGAACTGTCCCCAACCCCCACCCCCCCACCCAAGAAATTCGTCACCCCCATTTGTCGGAACATGGTTGTAGGGGCGTTATTAAAATGTCCCCTTTTAACCCACATGTTGACATCTAGACCGTATGATTCCCCCACTGTCCCCGTCCCCCCCACTAATCCGCCTTGGCACTCGGCTCCCTCCCACCCCGAATGATCATTATTCAAATATTTTTCGGAGGCGCGCCGCGCCGCGAGGGAATGAGGGGGCGCGAGGGGGGGACGCACAGCGAGGGGGGTGTGGTTGAGGAGGCCGAAATTTTTGAAAGGGGGGAGGGGGTGGGGGGGGGGGGGGTGGTTGCGGCGGGGGGCGCGTTTTTGGAGGCCGACGAGGCGCGAGGTGGTGGTGGGCCATTAGGCGCGGCTTGTTGACGGACTGAGCCGGCGGCGAGGGCCGAAGGGGGGTCTAAGGTGGAGGCCGCTGCACCCGCGAAAAAGGCGGTTGGGCGTGTTGGGGGGGGTGGGGTGGGGGGGGGGGGGTTTGTGGAGGCGCGCAGGGCGAGGGGGGCGAGGGCGGAGACGGGGGTGTGTGAGCGCCGAGGGAGGGGGGGGCGAGGGGGGGCCGGGGAGTGGGGTGTGTGCGTCGACGCGCTGCGAGGGATTCTGTTTGGAAACAGAAGGCCGTGCCAGGCGCGGAGGGTGGACACGAGGTGGAGGGGGGGGTGGGAAGGGAGTGTTGTGGGACGTTTGGAGGGTGTGGATTTGGAGGCCGCGGGAGGGGTGGTCGATGCCGATGCTGGCGTCGAGGGGGGGTGGGTGTGTGCCTAGGCCCGAACTGCGAGGTAGCCGGGAGCGAGGGGGAGGGGGGACGGGGAGTGCAGGCGCCCGCAGATGCGATGGCTGAGGGCGGCGGCCGCCACGCGAAGGGGGGGTGGGTTTCGTGATAACCCGTTGGAGTCTTTGGAAGTCTGGTGGTGGTGACAGAATCATAGAATAGTCCAGGCGAATGGTACATCTCTCTCAAGCCGAGGTGGCGAGGGGCTGACAGGCGTGATGCTGTGATGATGTGGAAGTAATAGCCGAAAGGCCTCCAGGTAGGCTATAAGGAATGGTGTTGTTTGATTTGACATTAAACTTCTAACTGACAATTCTTTTTTCATTCTATGTTTGCTAAAAAACTACCCCACCCCCCCAACACAACACACCACCTTTCTCAAAAATTTGGATTTAACTCTAACTCTTCGCTATCTTATCTGATTTATGTCAGTCTTTGGTCTCTAGTCTCTCTCTCTCTCTCTGTTATCTCGCTATCTATCTCTGATCTGCTACGTTCCTCTATCTCTTCTCTCTCTCTGTGTCTGTCTCTCTCTTTAGTCTGATGTGTCGGGTGTGGAGTTTGTCGTATTGTTCTTTGTGGGGTTCTGGTTTGTTCGGTGTGTTGTGTTTCTTGTGTGTGTTGTTACGTGTGCGTGTGCTGGGTGCTGCAGTGCCTTGGCTGCGTAGCTCGTGTGTGCGCGCCGTGTGTGTGGGTGCTTGTTTGTGGTGTGTGTGTTGTGTGCTGTGTGTCTGTGTGTTGTGGTGTGGTGAAGTGGAGTTGAGATTCATCTCAGAACTCTGGTGTGTGGGATGTCGTGTGTGAGTGTGTGTGGTGTGTGTGTGTGTGTGTGTGGCGTGTGGGTTGTGTGTGTGGTGGTGTGGTTGGTGTTTGTGTGGGTGAACGCTGGGATGGGTGCGTTCGTGCGTGGTGTGGGTTGTGTGTATGTGTATTGGTGCTGGGTTAAGTGTAAGTCAGACGTGCGTGCGTTACCTCGTGCGCTGCGTGTTCGTTAGTATAGGGCAACGTGAACTGCTCTGTCTCTCTCTAGCTCTCTCTCTTCTGTCTCTCTCTCTCTCGCGTCTCTCCTATCTCTTACATCTCTCTCTCTCTACAACTACTCATATATATCAATAGCATGTATATAATCTCTAATATAGTATATCTCTCTATCTAATATGATATGCTTAGTCTCTATCTCCTCGAATCTCTCGCCAAAGATCTACCCTTCCCCGCTCTCTTAAAATTTCAAAAATCTTAGCCCATATATATATATATACATATATATAATTATATATATATTATATATATATATTATATATATATATATTATATATATAATACTATATATATTGGCAAAGATTGGAAGATTTTAAGAAAACGATTTGAAGAGAAGGGAAAGAAAATGGGGACCAATTTGGTTTTAGAATACGAACACCCTGCACTAGCTAGCTAGCTGCATGAGGGAGGGAACCATCGACAATCCCTCTCAAAGGCAGATTTATATGTATTGCCTGTGGCCTCCCTGGCCTTTCGTACCGCTGGATACATACATGCATTTTAGAACCTACAATACATGATACATAAAATACAGACATACATGCTTGCTTTCGTGCGTTGCATGCATGCATTGTATCCATGCATGCATGCATGCATTGCATACATACATACATACATACATACATATACATTACAATACATACAGTTACATTACATACATACATACATAACATATCATCCATCCATACATTACATACCATACAAATATTATACATAAATAAATACAGAGGCCTGTAGATCGAAATAGGTTAATTACATTGCCGTATGTCTTCCCAAAAACAAACGTGGAAGCTAGTGAGGAGTTTAATACTGACACTCTGATGGAAACACCACACACTGTAAATTGACTGGCAGGACTGAAAACTCACACTGTAAATTGATTGGCAGGAAAATAACATGTAAATTGATTGAGCAGGAGAGGTGACGGATCTGACCTCCGAGACACTTGCATAACACAAGTTGGTTCATTCGACCCGAATCATTTGGAATTGACCTGGGCAATATGGGCAAATCTGCCCTAGGTTAATTCATGCCGACTAGAGAGAGAAACAGGCTTCCCGCCATCAGCCCTTCTCTTTGTCTTGAAACACAACCCCCTCAGCCCCCCCCCCCCCCCCCCCCCCCCCACCCCCCCCCCCACCCCCCCCCCCCCAACCCCCCCTACCCCCCCCCCCCACCCCATGTGTCCCCCCCCCCCCCCCCCACCACACCAGGGGCGAAACCCCCCCAGGAAACCCCCCCACCCCCCCACCCCCCCAGGACCCTGTCCCAGGCACCCATCCCCCCCCCCCACCCCCCCCAAAAACCCCCCCACCCCCCCCCCCACACCCAAACCCCCTCCCCCCCCCCCAACCCCCCCCCCCCCCCCCCCCACCCACCCACAAACGCTCCCCTCTGAAAACTCCATTGTTGCACCACCACTCCACACATTGTTCTTCAACACGCTCTTCTCTCATCTCTCTCTCTCTCTCTCTCATCTCTCTCTTCTCTCTCTCTCCTCTCTCTTCTCTCTCTCTCTCATGTTTTTAATGTAATCTGTTCTACTGACTATTTAAATTCTATTTTTACGTTTGCTTCATTGCCTAGCCTTTCTTTTGCGCCCCGTCTGCATATCTTTTTTTCATCTTGTACTTATAAAAGAAATATGTATTTTTTTCAAACGCGCGCGCGGCTTGTGTATGTGTATGTATGTGTGTGTGTGTGTGTGTGTGTGTTGTTGTGTGTGTGTGTGTGTGTGGGTTTATATTTAACTGTTTATATGTTATTCTTTTCTTCTTCTTTGTTTCTTCTTCTTCTTCTTCTTTCTTCTTCTTCTTCTTCTTCTCTTCTTCTTCTTCTTATCATTATTATCATCAGCAGCAGCAGCAGTATCATTATCATCATCATCATCATCAGTAGTAGTAGTAGTAGTAGTAGTAGTAGTAGTAGTAGTATCATCGTCATCCTCAACATCATCATCATTATTATGTTATTATTATTAGTGCTGTTACCATTGTTTCCATTATCATTAATGCTGTTGCTGTTGTTGTTACTCTATTCTCTTTATCACCGTCAACGTATCTTAGTCTTCCATTATGTTCAAGCAGCAGGTTATATGTAGAACAGCAAGGACATATTGACAGACCAGGCTCTGCTAATCAATTCTTTCTTGGGCACTGAAGGTTTGGAGTCTAGAGTCTCTCGCATCAGCTGTCATTGTTATATTCAAGCTGCAAGTGTGCTGCCTAGCTCCTAATGACTCGACAAACGGAGGCATCCATTCCTGACAAGTGTCTGGTCAATATAAAAGAAACTGGAAAGAGAAACAAGGAGAGACAGAGAGAGGTCAGTTGCAGAAATGGCTAGGAAGTCAATCTGCCTTAGCATCAGAATCAGACTCTTGTCAGGCACCTAGCCCCTAAGCTCATTCGGCTGACAATAAGCAATCTATTTTTCTTCTACGCAGGCAGAAGGCACTCAGACCT
>JADBJO010003571.1:40000-47500 GCA_016801955.1 Conus betulinus | reverse complement strand
GTGTGTGTGCGTGTGTGGGTGCGCGCGCACGCGCGCGCGTGTATGTGTATACATGTGTGTATGTGTGTACATGTGTGTGTGTGTGTGATAGCGCGCGCGTTCGCGCGCGTGTGTGCGTTGTATGTGTATGCGTTGAGTGCGTGTGAGCGTGCGTGCGTGAGAGCGGCGCGCGCGCGCGTGTGTGAGAGCGCGCGTACTCGCGTATGTGCGGGTGTGTGCGTTTTGTGTGTATGCGTGAGTGCTTGTGCCTGTGTGCGTGTGGTGTGTGCGTGCGTGAATCCGCGCGCACGCGCGAAACGTGTGTGTGTGTGTGTGTGTGTGTGTGTGTGTGTGTGTGTGTGTGTGGTGTGTGTGTGTGTGTGTGTGTGTGAGTGTGTGCGTGTGTGTGTGTGAGTGTGTGTGTGTGTGCGCGCGAGTGCATACCCGTCAAATTATATCAGTAAGAGGGGAGAGAAAGGGAAACGCGTTATTTAATGTGTAAGTAGATACATACGTAAATAAGCAAGCGAGGAGAGAAAGAAAAAGAAAAGAAAGAAAGAAAGAAGAAAAAAAAAAACGAAAAAGAAATTAAGAAAAGACAGAAAAAAAAAACAAAGAAAGAAAGAATGACAGAGCAAAAACAAAAGAAAGAAAAAAAAAGGAAAAAAAAAAAAAACAAAAAAGAAAGAAAAAAAAACCCCGAAAGAAAGAAAGAAAAAGATATCCAGTCTTAACCCACTCCGCGCACAACACCTGTGTGGAACGTGATCCAACTCCAAGGGAGACAAACGTCCCTTGCCCTCTGATTACCACCCTCTCCACCCCCCCCCCCACCCCCCCCCCCCCCCCCCCCCCCCCCCCCCCCCCCTCTGACGATACAGTCATTTCTGTCCCATCGCTTACCCTCATACGGTGGCGATAGTCCACAAGGGTCATCGAAGGTCGTCGTAGGGTGAAGGTCACGCTGGCCGACAAGGCAATCACCCGTCACATGGACTCGCATAACGCAAGAGCGCACCCTCCTTGCGCGTGCTACCGGCTGAACCCACGTCGAGTCAGTTTCTTGGAACCCGGACCGCCTGAGTTCGCCAGAAAGGGAATTAATGGGCTACCGAGTGGCGCAGCTTTGAGAGATGGGGTGTGTTGCTAGTACCTGGCAGCGTTTGGCGTAAAGGAAGGGGATTCCCCTACTCAGTCCCTGGGTGTTTTTGTCTTAGTGGACATCAAATCAGCAAAGAAATGCAATGGGGATTGGTGGCGAGTAGGGTGGGTGAGAGAGGTGGTGGTAGTATATGTCAGCTCGCAACCCGCCCCCCCCCCCTCTCTCCCCCCTCACCCCCCTCTCTCTCTCTCTCTCTCTCTCTTCTTTTAGACTCATCTTACTCATGTCTTGCACTAAAGAAAATGTTAAAAAAAAAAAAAAAAAAAAAAAAAAAAAAAAAAAAAGCTGTGCATTGTACGTATATAAAGCTTTTAAAACGCCGAAGCTTAGTATGTTTCTTGACTAAGTACCGTTTTTCATTCCTTTTTTCTCGATATGTTTATATTATCGCTTTTTGTACATGTTTAATCCAACCCCTGAAAAAGGGCCGTGGCCTGTATTGAATAAATCATCCGTAACCGTATCCGTCTCTCTGTCTGTCTGCCTGTCTACCTGTCTGTCTGTCTGTCTCTCTCTTTCTCTCACTCTAGCATATTTCTATCTCTCTCTCTCTCTCTCTCTCTCTCTCTCTCTCTCTCTCTCTCTCTCCTCTCCTCTCTCTCTCTCTGTAGCTCTACTATACCTATTATTCTCTCTCTCTCTATCTCTCTCCTCTCTCTCTCTCTCTCTCTCTCTCTCTAGCATATTTCTATCCTCTCTCTCTCTCTCTCTCTCTCTCTCTCTCTCTCTCTCTCTCTCGTAGGCATATACCTCTCTCTCTCTCTCTCTCTCTCTCTCTCTCTCTCTCTCTCTCTTCTCTCTCTCTCTCTCTCTCTCAGAAAGTGAAAGTACTGTGCGTAACGACGTCACAAAAAACGCTCCAGAGTGATATTTATATTATTGTATGGAGACAATATCTGAACAATAAACCATCTGAAGAAGTAACGTGTGTGTGTGTGTGGGGGGGGGGGGGGGGGGGGTGGTATCGTGCTCGTTTTTCTTCTTTTTTCTCATACTTTACAGTTGTTCTTGTTTTTGTATTGGTTTAGTACATTTTGCAAATTTCATCATCATCATCATCATCATCATCATCATCATCATCCATCATCATCAAGTGCAGTGAGTCGTTTCTAACTAGAACTGCGCTCTACAAATTATTATTATTATTATTATTATTATTATTATTATTATTAATGCTATTATTATACTACTACGACTATTATTATTATTTTATTATTATTATATCATCATCATCATCATCGTGATCATCATCATCATCATCATTATTATTATTATGTTATCATTAATATCATTATCATCAATATAATTATCATCAGTATCATCGTCGTCACCATCATCATCACCATCATCATCATCGTCATCACATCATCCATCATCGTCATCATCATCATCATCTTCTTCTTCTTCTTCTTCTTCTTCTTCTTCTTCTTCATTGTCGATCATCAATATTATCGTCGCGTTCTCGTTCTTTTTCTTCGTCTTTTTTCTCTCCCTCCCCTCTTGACTGAGCGACGTGGGGGAGGGGGGGGAGGGGGGGGGGGGGGGGGGGGGGGGGGGGGGGGAGAGAGATTCGTGGAACAGGCCTCGGGTGTCCACGAACACCACGCCATGCATGCTCCGCTGCGCAGATGGCTGTAGTGGCCATGCAGTAAGCGTTAAGCCACCGCCGTGTGAGGTCCGTTAGCTGGGCGGTATGTCGTCCGTCCTTAATGGTCAACGAGGGTGCTGACCGAGTCACTGGACTTGATTTGTATTTGGGTCTACGTGGATGATCTCCCTCTCGGGTACACTGCTGTTGGCGTCACAGGAGATTTCTTCTGTGGCGTGTGTGTGTGTGTGTGTGTGTGTGTGTGTGTGTAGTGTGTGTGTGTCAGTGTGTGTTGTGTGTGTGTGTGTGTGTGTGTGTGTGTGTGTGTGTGTGTGTGTGTGTGTGTGTGTGTGTGTATGTCTGTCTGTGTGCGCACGCGTGCGTGCGTGCACGTATGGCCACGCGTACTCGCGTTCTACTGCCGAACGCATGTACATCTTGGCGAAGAAGATTCACAGCCATTGTATGAACGAGTGTTTGAGCAATCCTCTATGTGAGGCCCTCATACACTCAGCACTGGACAAGTCGCCACCTTAATCTGGTTGACTTTCCCCACTGAAATGTCCCGGACAAAGTCCTTTGTATGACTAGTTTTTTTTCTTCGGATAAGTCAAAAATTGGGGAAGTCAACATTCGTTTAATTCGACGACGTTTTGCCTGTGTACATCAGAACAAGGAGACATCCGCGCACTGACCGAACGTATGTTATTTTGTTAGTCCTCGCATGTTCACAGGTTGTGAGATCTGGGCAGAAAGTTGTCCATGGAATCCAACGTGATAAAGGCAAACATCTTTCACAGTAAACCTTTGTCCATTGGGATGTTTGTTTCCCTGTCAGATTGTCTATCTATTTGTTTGGTTTCCTTACATTCTTAGTTTTGTTCATTCGTTCGTTCTTTGGTTTTGTATGGTAAAAGACAGATTTTTTTTTTTAATGAAAGACTGATTACTTGAAGACAAAACACTGAACTACAGAGAAAACAATTCTTTTTTCTGTGCCCCACGATCGTCAAAACGTGAAGATATAAAAAAAGCTGTTGTCAAATTCCCCTCCTTACCCACACAAGGATTTGTTCCCAGTCGTGCAAATCGACATTTATTTATCCCTCCCCATATTCGGATCAGTTGACACCATCCATGTGCACTTAAGACACAGCTAGGAAAAGTTTGTTTTGGTTGCGCAGACAGAATTTTTTTCCTTTTTTTTTTTTGGGGGGGGGGGGGGGGGGGGGGGGGGGGGGGGGGGGGGCCATTTTTTTCTTTTTTCTTTGGGTAGCTCTTCAAAATTTATGGGTCACTGATGTAGTAACGATGGAATTCGGCGCAGAATACGCAAAAAGAGAGGAAAGAAGAAAAAAAAAAAAAAAAGAAAAAGAAAAGAAAAGAAAGAAAGAAAGAAAAAAAAAAAACTGTCTCTTTTCTCTTTCTTCCTTAATTTGTCCTCTGTTTCGCTCCTCACTCTTTCCCTTCCTTTGTATTTCTGTCTTTCTTTCTTTCTTTTTTCTTTCTTTCTTGCGTTCTTCCTTTCTTTCGTTTTATTTCCACCCTTTCTCCCTTGCTTAATTCCTTCTTTCCATCCTTCTTGAGTCGTTATTTCTCCGTTATAAGGAGGCTGTATATACTTCTACAACAATTCCCAGCAAAAGAAGATCCACGTGTGTTCACAGCGCGGGATTCGTCACATGTGGATGACTTTCTGATACTTCGTGAAGAGGTTGTCGCTGCACTGAAATCGCTGCTGTGGGGAAGGCTGTAGCAAGCATTGATACCACGCCAGATCTCCTTTTAGTATTGCTATGTACCTTAACAAGATAGACGAGAAGAAGAAGAAGAAGAGAGAGAGAGAGAGAGAGAGGGAGGGGAGAGAGTGGGGGGGTGGGTGGGGGAGGGGGGGTCGGGTGGGGTGAGGCTAGGGAATGTGGTGGGAGGGGAGGGAGGGGAGCTAACTCCGCCAGGTCAGTGTGATGATGTCACATGCGCTATATGGTCTCCGCAATCTTTTCAAGATTTTTTTTTTGTCACAAACTTCAATCGTCAGCGTGACCATTTTTTCTATTGAAGTAACTGAGGGAGACCAATTCACACAGGTTTAAAAAGAAATGGTACATACTAACCATATACACACCCTAATTGCGTCCCGTATTTTGCAGAGATGAATTGTAATGCACCAAAGATCAAACCGGACAGATTTCATTCTTGACGCTCTTGTGCTCACCGATACGAATCAATCATCTAACTGGAACAAAAAAAACAAAAAAAAAAAAAAAAAAAAGAAAAAAAGAAAAACAAACAAACAAAACAACTAAGACCTCTAGTGTTGACGTCTGAATGAGGATGAAAACGCTTCAAACACCTCCCACTGATGCCCGTGATGGAGTGGACCCTCTCACGCAAGGCTTGGAAGGCTTTTAAACCACAGGTGTCCAGTGTCAGATGATAGTGGAATCATTAGCAAAGCAGTAGTAGAAGAGCTTAGGCTCCTTTAATCAACACAGACCCTAAGACTGAATGAAGAGAGCGAAACCATCGGGTATTCATTATTAACAGCTGACAGTTTTCAGCGAAGACAGGCACGGTTTCTGAATTTAAATCTTTAATTACCAGGGGAGGCAATTCATCCGCTCGGAACTCGTAGCACCAAGTGGGGTCCTCGTGTTGTTGATCGTTGAGGATCGTCTAACAAAAAGTGTTTATTATCTCTCGTTACAAGAGAAATTACATTTGTGACCCCGCTGCCTAAAAGTTAAGACATACATATTTATAGTTACAAACGTGACACTGGGAAATTAAATTACTTACAAACAATAAAACATGCGTGTAACACCAAAATGGGAATTTCAATCTTTCTCCTTTGGTAGTGCAAATAAAGTACACACTCAGCCACTCTGATTATATATATACATAAATGTGTGCACGTATGAGAGAGAGAGAGAGAGAGAGAGAGAGAGAGAGAGAGAGAGAGAGAGAGAGAGAGAGAGAGAGAGAGAGAGAGAGGTGATTTATCATTAAAAATCATTAAGATGAGACATATTCCAGACATTTCTATTCCTCACTGTTCCAGGACATGCACACATAAAACACAGAAACACACCACCACACTCCAGCATCTATACTTTCCCGCTTGCTCTCACGGACATACACACCCGCGCACATGCTTGTGTCACAGGTGATCCATCGCCTCTTCTTATTTTAAAAAACGCAATGGATTTGAACACAAAGCTCTTTTTTGTGCGCATCAGCTTAGCTCTGGGAACACAAAATCGTCTGCCTGATGGAAGAGCACAAACTGTCGCGCAAGCGTATGCCCACTGTCACTAACAATCGCACGAGCCTTGTTGACCGCACGCCTTTCATACAACTCACTCATACTCTCCTGTCTCTCACCAACAATCTTGCCGCAGATGTTCACAACGCTATCCAAGAGTTTGCTGTTTTTCAAATTAAGATTTCCATACCAGCAAATGCATGAAAAAGTCAAGACAGACTCAATAAAAACTCCTGTAAAATGTTTTAAGAATTTTTGGCTGGACATGCAGATTCCTCAATTTGCGTAGGAAATGCATTCTAATTTGGCATTTTTTGTATGCGGACCTGGTGTGTGTATTGAAAGTGAGCTTATTGTCTAATGTTGTGCCCAGATATTTGTATTCCTCTACCCGTTCCACTTTTTTTCTCCATCAATGTAAAGATCAGGCACATAATTTTTCCGCTTTCCTAAAATCTATGATCATCTCCTTTGTTTTTTTTTGACGTTAAGCTCAAGATAATTTTCTTTACACCAGGTGCTGAAACGCTCAACTTCATCAAAATATGTTACATCAGAATTGGAAAGGTCTACAAGGGCTGTATCATCTGAATATTTAATGACTGGTGTTTCTTCTGTACCAATGCAGTCGTCGTTTCACACACGGAACCTCGGGTTTATAGTCTCATTCGAAGGACGTATGGTCAAATGGAAATCAGAACCAATGTTTAACTCCGAGGGAAAAATCCCCCTGTACCGAAAAGCCCCGGCGGATGATTCGAACCCGCAACCCCCAGGACACACCAAGACTTACGAGGTCAGGCGCTCTCAAAAACCAACTGAGCTATCCTGGTGTGGATGAAGGAGTTTAGGGGAGGTTCGAGTGAGGTGGAGCATGGCTCTAGAAGGGACCCTAGTGTGGAGGAGGAGGATGGACATAGTCCAAGGGAGGACTCTCTAGACGAAATCCTTTGTAATGTCTCTAAAATGAGTCTTTGGGAGAGAGAAAAGAAAAAAGGACGAGGACCACACGAGGCGAGGAGAGAGCGAGAGAGAGAAGAGAGATGAGGGGAGACGAGGGAGAGGGAGGTTGGTTGTGGGTTGGGAGGAGGGAGCACCCGTTGCCGGACAGGGAGGGAGGTGGAGGGGAGAGATGGGAGGAGGCGGTATGAGAGAACGACGAGGACACACGAGTGTCTTGGATCGACCGGAGGCAGAGAGAGGATGTGAGGGGAGGAGCAGAGGGGGGACGGGATGAGGGAGGGAGTGAGGAGAGAGAGAGGAGAGAGGAGAGAGAGAGAGGAGAGGAGATGAGCGAGGAGAAAGGCAGGACACACAACAGTTTTTCGCTGACAGAGAGAGAGACGGAGAGAGCTAGGAGAGGAGAGGAGGGACAGAGAGGCGAGAGAGAGAGCAGAGAGGAGAGAAGAGGAGAGAGACAGGGAGAGAGAGGAGAGAGAGACCGGCGAGGAGACAGAGAGAGGGAGGAGCAGAGAGGGAGAGATGAGAGAGAGAGAGATGATAGAG
>JADBJO010003571.1:17500-22500 GCA_016801955.1 Conus betulinus | reverse complement strand
GTGTGTGTGAAAGAGAGAGAGAGAGAGAGAGAGAGAGAGAGAGAGAGAGAGACTCTTACCAACTACCCCTCGTCCTTCCCCCAGCCCAATGCCCCCCACCCTTCACTTCTTCAGTCTCGCGCTCCTTCCCCCTACCCCCCCCCCCCCCCCCCCCCCCCCTCGTGGCTAGGTGACAGGGTTGTAGCATCTCTGCAATCTGCAATCGTTTGACATGTAATGCCTTTCACGTCACGCGATCATGTTGAGCTGGAGTCTTGTTCCCTCGCTCGTTCACCGGAGTTACAGCTGAATGCACGTTTGTAACACCAGGGTCTGTGTGCATTTGTGTGTGTGTGTGTGTGTGTGTGTGTGTGTGCGTGTGTGTGTGTGTGTGTGTGAGCGTGTCTGTGTGTGTGTGTGTGTGTGTGTGTGTGTGTGTGTGTGTGTGTGTGTTGGGAGTCGGGGTCGGTCTCGCGTTTCTTTTTCTATAGTCTTTTGAAGCTAAGTGCTTATTTACGACTTTGACGCAGAGTTTTGGAGGCTTTGCACTGGCTCGTCTCGGTGTGACTGATCAGGCCTCGAGCAGCAGAGAGCAATAACAGCACGCTGACAGCGTTTAAGCCTGGATCAGAATCAAAAGCCTTTGTGTAGAAGCCTTGAACGTCTACGTTTGAAATTAAACTGGATGGTGTGCGTGTGAACTGTGTGTGGTTTCGTTCGTTTTGTTGATGTGTTTGTGTGTTTCTTTCTTTCTTCTTTTCGTTTGTTTGTTTGTTTTGTGGCTGTTCGTGCAGTCTGTAGATTTGAAAGGAACTGCATGAATGTACAAAACTGGTTTGGTAGACCGACCTAGCAGTTCCGTTCCTGTCTGTCCGTGTGAGGAAGAGTTGTCTGGATCTCTTAGGTGTGTGTCTGATCGGGGAAATGCTTGGAGGTGTGTGCCCTTAAAGCTTTTTAAACCGTCCTAAGTGTTCATTAACTGGTGTGGCTTCTCTGTGCAGTTCGTGTAGTCTTTGTTGTCCCTCCCCCCCCCCCCCCCCCCCCCCCCCCCCCCGAGGTTTTAAGACACTTTAGGTGTGATTGGTTTTTGTTTGTTTATAAACATATTGGAAACTGCTGTACATATTTTTGTTTGAGCAGTGGACTCATGTTATATAGGGGTGAGGGTGGGAGGGGTGTGCGAGAGAGAGAGAGAGAGAGAGAGAGAGAGAGAGAGAGAGAGAGAGAGAGCATGTGTGTGCTTGTGTGTGTGTATGTGAGTTAACACACACACACACACACACACACACACACCACACACACACACACTACGGGCGCGCGCGTAGAGAGCGGGAAATAGTCAACATGACGTATTGGAACATAAACGAAGGAACGGAGAAAAAGAAAACAAACGAACGAAAAAAAAAAAAAAAAAAAAAAAAAAAAAAAAAAAAAAAAAAAAAAACGTGTGACCAACTCGCAGAGCCTGTGGCTAGAATATCAAGTGTAATTCGATACCCTGCGTCCCAGAAACGGGCCTTACAACAGGCCTACCTACCCAGTTATTTGTTATTTGGCCAGTCGTTGTGCGCGCTATTCGTCTGGCGACACCCAACTCTTTTCATCGCTGACTTTACTATCTCTTGTGACATTGAAGGTTGACTTTGTCAGCAAGGCGCTCGCAGTTGTGTGTGTGTGTGTGTGTGTGTGTGTGTGTGTGTGTGTGTGTGTGTGTGTGTGTGAACTGCGGATGCCTTCAGATGTCAATAACAGCAACCAATCGTGTGTTGTAGACCCGTATACACAGGTTTCACGGCTCACAATCTATGATGATCGTGGCCAAAGTCGTGGTCATGCAAGCTAGTAGCCTACTAGGTCGAATGCAGGTCACATAACGTGATTGCTGATTTTCAGCATATCAGGCTTGATTAAGAATCTAACTTTTTTTTTTTGCTTGTTTGTTTTTCATAAATCAGTTCGGAAACAATGGTTTCAAAGATAACGTGCACAATAGCCCGTCCCTGAAAACACCCATTTACAAAACCCCTCGTGTGTGTGTGTGTGTGTGTGTGTGTGTGTGTGTGTGTGAACCACCATGTCTACAAGCGTTGCGATGTGGTCTGTTCCCCAGCTGCACGCGGAGCTGAGCGGGCCCAGACTGACAGAGTGCGAGACGGACCTGCTGCTGTCTGGGTTCGATTCCCGCTGCGTCAAACTGGAACCGGCACTGGAAGAATGCATGGAATCCTTCTGCAATAACACCTACACTGAGCTCACCTCCGCCACCTTTTCACAGCTGAAGGACGGCCAAACAGGTGAGTGGGCTGGAAAGGGGAGGAAAAAATGGTGCCTCTGAAGTTTCAGCAGGCATGGATTGTAAGAGCACAGTATGCATCCTGAGGCTGTTTTTTTTTGTTTTTTGTTTATTGTTTTGCTTTTTTTTTTTTTTTCAACGTACATTTTCAGTCCCAGGAGTAGATTTACGTCGTTGTTACCTTTCGTTGTGCTACAATCAAGAGAGAGGAGGATTTCCATAGGTAGAATCTTCCAAGTTTTGTCAGGATGAGGATTGGAAAAATCGCGGGGTTTTTGTTTGTTTGTTTTTTTTTTTTTTTGTTTTGATGGTTTGGAAGCTTATGTATTCCCGAAAGGAATTTTACACTGACTGCACATGTAGAAAAGCTTAATAAGCTCATCTTCCTGTAGAGAGAAAATGACAGCAGCGTCCTAATCTGTAACAAAGAGTATCGAAAACTCTGTGTGTTTGTGTGTGTGTGTGTGTGTGTGCGCGCGCGCGCGTGTGTGCTCGCGCGTGCGTGCGTGCGTGTTTGTGAAAAAAAAAATTGTCCACCGTTAACTTATGTTCCCAAACCATCTGTTGTGTTTGCAGATCTGTACGGGACCCCAGAGGGTCAGACACTGTGCAGCTGGACACACAAGCACCCCGAGCACTGGGGGGCGCCAGAGGTGCTAGACTGGATCTTCTCTCTGACGGAGGTGGAGGACTTCGACGGCGCGGTCTTTCGGGGCGAGGCCTACAACGCGCTGACAGGAAGCAACTCTGCAGCATGACGCAAAGCGACTTTATCTCCCTTGACCGGCACTATGGCGCCCGGGTGTTTCGAGGTGTTTCAGATCATGCTTCGAGATGGTGAGTGATTTGATGGGTTGATTGATTTGATGGGTTGATCGATGGATGGATGGGTTGATTGACTGCCTGGCCAACTGGGTGATTGATGGAGCCGTCGACTGAGTGATTTAGTGACTGACGACTCGTGACCGGATAATTGGTCGGCAGTTGAAACCTACCGCATGCAGCGCTCAGAGCATACACACGCTAAAGACTGTGTAATGAAATAAGATAAATAACTGTGTAACACCTCTTCAACCTTAGACACTGGAGTTTTTTCCTTCATGAAAGACGAGTTCTCCCTGGAAGACTGTTGGACAGATGTGGCTTTTCTAAATCCAAGTCGTAACAGCTTCATGAACGAGAATGATAATAAATATATAAGAAACTGAGCAGAAGTACACGCTGACTTTTTAAGCATGTGGGTTGTTCTTACCTTTGCAGCCAATTTCAAGAGGCCCCCAGCGCCGGAGACCCTGCATTATGAGGTGCTGGGTGGGAACGTGCCCGACTTTGCCTGCCTGGAATGCCCGAATGACGTCACGCCTGCCCGAACCCCAACACCTTCGACCTCTTCCTCTGGTAGGTGTCTGTTGCTACTACTACTACTACTACTGCTGCTACTACTACTACTGCTACTGCTACCACTACTCTCTCTCTCTCTCTCTCTCTCTCTCTCTCTCTCTCTCTCTCTCTCTCTCCGTGTCGAACCACTCATCTACTGACTGCCTCACACACACAAGTACACATACGACCTGCACACATTCACAGACACATACAGACCCACACAAAAAACATACAAGCACACACACACACACACACACACACATGTGAGCGCTGCTCACACACACTCTCTCACACACACACACACACACACACTCACACACACACTCTCTCTCTCTCTCTCTCTCTCTCTCTCTCTCTCTCTCTCTGTCTCTCTCTCTCTCTCTCTCTCTCTCTCTCTCTCTCTCTCTCTCTCTCTCTCTCTCTCTCCTCATCTCTCAACCAGCCCCCCTCTTACCTACATGTGTTTGTGTGTGGGGGGCTTTCTGCAGTGGACGGAGGTAACAACAACACCATCTCTCCTCTTCCTGACAAGAAAGGTCAGGAGGTCAAGGTCAGCCTGGACGGCCTGGGGCTCTACGACATCGACATCCCCCTCACCGGCTGCCACGCCTTCGACAACATCAACGACAGCGACTACAGCTCTTCAGGTAGGAACAGGTCTCGGCTGCCATGATGGTCCAGCGATTCTAGAAGGATGCGGATGGAGAAATATAGTCGTAGTACTAGTGGTGGTAGTAGTAGTAGTGGCGATGGTGGTAGCAGTAACAGTAGTAGTAGTAGTAGTAGTAGTAGTAGGGCATGGGAACAAAAGGAGAGAGGGGAGGGACGGGAAAGAGGGGTGCCACGGGAGGAGGGATGTGAGGTAGGGGGTTGGCGAGTATTAGGGGGAGGGGGGGGGGGGGGTTGTGGGAGTGGGGAATGACGGTGGAGTAGTGGAGGAAGGAGCGAAAGCATTCAAAGACGGGAAGAGTGAGTGAAACGAAAGCAGGCTGACTGAAAGTAGAAAATCAAGCGTGGGGAACGGGGGTCGGAGAAGGTGTGGGATGGGGGGGGGGGGGGGAGGGGGGGGGGGGGGAAAGGGGGGAGGGAGGTAAGGAGGGAGGGAGGGGAGAGGGTTAAGAGAAACAAGAGTCCACCAGTCTGGAAAGCTGCAATATTCAAGTGTATGACGATTTTAGGTATGGCCTAGTTTTCCGGTGACGGATTGTTCGACAATGTTTCTTTTTCTTTCTAAAACAAACACACAAAAAAATAAATAAATAAAAAAAAAAAAAAAAAAAAAAAAGCAAGACCGTAAGAAGGTAGCAAATGTCAGAGGAAAGATTTATGAAAGAATCTGAAATGT
>JADBJO010003571.1:0-5000 GCA_016801955.1 Conus betulinus | reverse complement strand
ACCTGAGATGATCACTGAAATAAATAATTTAGTACATTTCCTCTCAGTCAGAGACACTGAAATAACATTTCTTTGGGTGTCCTCCCACTGTGGGTTATATTATAATGAAAAGGTTGATGTTCTAGCAAAGACGGGAGCAAAATGATCATCAGATTCGCATTTTTTTTTTAACTTCTCTATGTCAGTGCAAGAATGCTATACTTTAGCAGAAAAAGTGCAATTTTCTCATTTTCATTCGACAGAAAGAGAAACTTGGTGTCTTGGTTTACACGATCAAATGAAAAATATTCATGAAAAGTTAAGTAAGTACGATCAAAAACATTATCGTAGACGACAGATAAGTTCCTTGATCTGTAGATGGAAACTGGATTGTTTTAAAACAAAGTATGTCAAAAATATACATTGTATATGTGGTCATAGCATATCAACTGATCACATTCTTTTGTGCACCTTAATGAAAAAATTTCATCCAAATACGTCTGTACAGCCTATTCAAAATCTTTTCCTGTCAGCAAGTGAAACATTTCTTTTTGCGCTTAGCTAAAAGTCCAGTTGGCAAATGCTTATAATAGATAATAGTCAATATTGAGAAAAGAAAGAGTATTTCTAGTGTTTTTTGTTTGTTTTGTTTGTTTTCTTTTTTTTGGGGGGTGGGGGTTCATCTTTGGTTAAGTGGATTTTCTATTTTTGAGTTATAACTAGATAAGTTAATTCTTTTGACTCGTTGTGTTAACCTTTTTTTTCCCGCCCCGAATTTTTTTTGTGTCTAATATCACGTTATGTGGAAAGACGTAAAAACAAAACAACAACAACAACAACAAACACACACACACACACACACACACACACACACACACACACACACACACACACACACACACAAAACACACGCACACACACACACACACACACACACACACACACACACACACACACACACACACACACACACACACACACCACTAGAGTAATCGGAGGGGCAGGTGTCGTCGTAGTACTCTCCGCTACAACACGGGCACCTGCCCCCACGTGTACGGGGCACTTGCAAGAGTTCGGGCGCGTCGGCTACCGCTTCAGGGCCCATCACAAAAAAAAAGCATCGTCATGGTTTCGTCGTCGTTCTCACCCATTGTCGTCGTCATCATCATCAGTACCATCATTTTCGATGTCGTCGTTGTTGTAGTGGTCATCACCATCAGCAGCAGCAGCATCACCACCACCACCACCACCACCACCACCACATCATCATCATCATCATCATCATCATCATCATCATCATCATCATCATCATCATCGTCAGGATCGTGATGTTTGTAGTGATAGTAAATCTGTTGATATCAATACCAAGAGTAACAGCTATGGCTACGATAACAAATAGCAATAATAAGAATAATAACAACGACAGCAACAACAGCAACAAACAACAACAAATGAAAGTAAAGATAATAAGGAAAATAACAAGGATGAAAATAATGCTGCTGTTACTACTACCGCTGCTGCTTCTACTACTACTACCACTACTACTACTACTACTACTACTACTACTACTACTACTACTACTACTACTACCCTTGGAAAGCGGCGGCACAGAATTCAGATGAGCGTAACAACAATTACGACAGAACCACAATCGTTTGATTTCTGTCAGTAGTACTGGTTCTCCGAATAAAATGTCCATTAATAATGAGGCTCGGAACAGAAATGACAGTAACTTAACTACGTTATCATCACAGTTTATCATAAATGTTCGTTTTTTTTTGTTTGTTTGTTTGTTTGTTTGTTTGTTTTGTTTTTGTTTTTTGTTTTGTTTGTTTGCTTTTGTTTTGTTTTGTGTTGTGTTGTTTTGTTTTTTTGTTTTTTACAGTCATTATAATCAGTACTAGTGTTGCGGTCATCCGATACTGTGAATTTATTATTATCATTATTACTAATATTGTTATTAGTATTGTTTTGTTGTTATCATTGTTATTCTCGTTATGGTGATGATGATGATGACGATGATGATGATGATAATGATGATGATGATGATGATGATGATGATGATGATGATGATGATGATGATCAACATTATTATTGAAACGCTGACGTTCGAAAATTCAGTCTGAAAAAGGTTCTCCGCTGTATTTGCCACAAGATCGAGTCGATAACCATTGAACTCGTAAAAGCAACCAACAAACAAATTATTCAATATTCTGAGAAATATGGCCTATACAAACATCTAGTTCATTCAAAAGTACCAAAACAAACAACGTTGAAATTCAAATCAACTTTGAAAAGTATGGGATGGTAATGACGATGGCACTGGCAACAGAAGAAAAACAACAGAGCAACAACAAACATGCCATTGTCAACAGAAGGAAAAACAACAGAACAACAAACAAACATGGCATTGTCAACAGAAGAAAAAACAACAGAACAACAACACAAAAATGCCATTGTCAACAGAAGAAAAAACAACAGAACAACAACAAACATGGCATTGTCTACAGAAGAAAAAACAACAGAACAACAAACAAACATGGAATTGTCAACAGAAGAAAAAACAGAGAGCAACAACAATCATGGCATTGTCAACAGAAGAAAAACAACAGAATAACAACAAAACATGCCATTGTCAACAGAAGGAAAAACAACAGAACAACAAACAAACATGGAATTGTCAACAGAAGAAAAACAACAGAGCAACAACAATCATGGCATTGTCAACACAGAAGAAGAAACAACAGAACAACAACAAACATGGCACTGTCAACAGAAGAAAAAACAGCAGAACAAAACAAACATGGCATTGTCAACAGAAGAAAAACAACAGAACAACAACAAACATGGCATTGTCAACAGAAAAAAAAACAACAGAACAACAACAAACATGGCATTGTCAACAGACGAAAAACAACAGAACAACAACAAACATGGCATTGTCAACAGACGAAAAAAACAACAGAACAACAACAAACATGGCATTGTCAACAGACGAAAAACACAACAGAAGAACAACAACAAACAGGCCTCAGCCGAGTTGGCCTTGACACTTTCCCGCTTCCGTCTGCGGTGTTTGTGTTTGATTGCTCGTGCTGGAATGAACGCGAACGGAATTATGCTGGCATCTCACATGATTTGCTGCGACGGCAGAGTGTTCCAGAACATCGCCCATCTGTGAACATGATGGTCAGGGTAATGGCGCTGTCATGTAGTAATGCCCACCAGCTGTATTGCTGCACATAATTATGTATGGCGATTCCGGAACTCAGACAGGAAAAAATTCTGTCTTTCTTTCCTTCCTTCCTTCCTTGCTTGCTTTTCGTTTTTCACCCCTCTTCTTATTGTTCTTCTTCTTTTCTTTCTCCTCCTCCTCTTCTTCTTTCTTCTTCTTCTTCTTAGTTTCTTCTTTCCTCTTTTCTTTCTTTCTTCTTTCTTCTTCTTCTTCTTCTTCTCTTCTTCTTTCCTCTTTTCTTTCTTCTTCTTCTTCCTTCTTCTTCTTCTTCTTTCTTCGTTTCTTCTTTTTTGTTTGTTGTGTTCTTCTTCTTTCTCTTCTTCTTCTCCTTCTACTTTCTCCTTGTTGTTGTTGTTCTCTTATGTCCTCCTCCTCCTCCCTCCTCCCCCTCCTCCTCCTCCTCTTTCTCTCCTCCTCCTCCTCCTCGGCCTCCTGTTTTTTTTTTCGTTTTTCTTTCGTTTTCTTCTTCTCTTCGTTTTCCTTCTTCTTCTTTTGTCTCTTAGCTTCTTCTTCTTCTTCTTTTCTTCTTCTTCTTCTTCTTCTTCTTCATCTTCTTTTTCCTCTCCTTTTCATCTTCTTTCTTCTTCCTTCTCTTTCCTCTTCTTCTTCCTCTTCCTTCTCCTCTTCTTCTCTTCTTCTTCTTCGTTCCCATCTTCTTCCTCCTGTTTTTCATCTTCTTCTTCTCTTCTTCTTCTTCTTCTTTTCTTCTTCTTCTTCTTTTTCTTCTCCTTCCTCTTTTTCTTCCTTCTTCTTCTTCTTCTTCTTCTTCCTTTTTCCTTCATCTTCTTTTTTCATCTTCTTCTTCTTCTTCTTCTTCTTCTTTTTTTTTTTTCTTCTTCTTCTTCTCTTCTTCTTCTTTTCTCCTTCATCTTCTTTTTTCATCTTCTTCTTTCTCCTCTCTCCTCTTCTTCTTTCTTCACCCTCCTCCTTCTTCTTCCTCTTCCTCTTCTTTTTTTTTTCTTCTTTCTTCTTCTTTTTCTTCTTCTTCTTAAGCATGCAAAACTACACATGCTGTCCAATTATGTGCACCTACCGCCCACGGGAGGTAACTATTCTTGCTTGAGCCTGAAAGATGACGGGTGGCTGTGTCAAGGGAGTCTATCCGCTAGAGCAGAAGAGCTGTATGGGAGCAAGAGTTATCTTTCTTGTTTGTAATTCACAGCTTGCTTGTACCCCCGTCTCATTTAACAATTTCTTTGAAAGGGCAGGCAGGAAACACGGTGATTACATGCTTCCCATTCTGCCATGGGCCTCCCTTGCTCCCGCCCCCCCCCTCTCTCTCTCTCTCTCTCTCTCTCGAATCTCTCCCTCTCTCTCTCTCCCCCATCTCTCTCTCTCCGACTCTCCTCTCTCTCTCTCTGCAAGTATGGAAAAAAATGATGATGATGACGATAATCTTTAATTTGAAGCGTCACAGATTAGCATATATATCTGCTTTTTTACATCTGGTCCTTGCCCCACCGAGGGAGGAAGAGTGACTAGCAACTAACTAAGCATGGACTAGCTACTAAACCATACAACAGACACAAAAATAATTACCTTTGCAAATGCATGAAAACTCGGAGGATGCTTTTTCCTCCTTCAATATTGACAAATACATGAGCTTAGAGAAAAAGGGGACATTGAAACAACAATCAAGCCAGAAAACAAAATTTATTACTAGAAAAAGAACAAGGAAAAAAGACAACATAAACACACACACGACGCGCGCGCGCGCGCGCGCGCACACACACACACACACCACACACACACACCCACACACACCAGGCACATAGAAACTGACCAT
>JADBJO010003570.1:232790-237190 GCA_016801955.1 Conus betulinus | reverse complement strand
GATGTATGTCTCCTCAGTCTTCCTCATCCCCTCCCTCCCTCCTTCTCTTCCTAAAAATGTAAAACCGCCTGGACCGAGAAGAAGAAGAAGAAGAAGAAGAAGAAGAAAAGAATATGCTAAGGTACACTGTGACATGTTTGGTGTTTGTGTTTATTGTGTGTGTGCGTGTGTGTGTGTGTGTGTGTGGTGTGTGTGTGGTGTGTGTGTGTGTGTGTGTGTTGTGTGTGTTGTGTGTGAGTGTGTGTGTGTGTGTGTGAGTGTGCGTGTTGTGTTTTGTATGTGTGTGTGTGTGCGTGTGTGTGTGTGTGTGTGTGTGTGTGTGTGTGTGTGTGTGTGTGTGGTGTGTGTGTGTGGTGTGTGGTGTGTGTATGTGTATGTGTATGTATTGTGTATACATATAAATATTCGTATATATATATATATATATATAATATATCTATCAAGACAGTACTAAACGCCTAATATAATAAGGGCTCATCCCCTTATACATCTTCCAATAGTATGGTAAAAGGAGGCTTTTTGAAAGACTCAACAGATGGTTTCGAGCGCCAACTCTCCACAGCTGGTGTTGTCGCCTATCTGCCGTGTTGCCTGGCCTGTCTGTCATTGTTTCCTCACGTGCGGATCGCCTGCACGTGTTGTTCTGTCTGTCAGGTTGTTGTCAGTTCTCTGTGCATCTGCTGACTTGTTTTCCTTTGTCTGCAGTTGTTTTACTATTTCTCTCTAGTATCTTAGGGTCTCTAAGTATGGTTTGCATAGTATCTCTCTCTTTCTGAAGAACATAGGTTCGCTCTCTCTAAAATTTTATGTCTCTCTCTCTGCATCTTTTTATGATTCTAGTCCAGGATAGAAGATAATTGAATTTTTTGTGCATTTGTGTACGCAAATATATTTTGCTCAGTTCTGTTTGGTTTTTGTATTTTACTTTGTTGAATGACTGTTTATGGTTTGCATATCTGGTTTTGAAGTGATTTGGAGACTTAAAGACAAAAAAAATAAACTATAACATATCCTGGAAAATCATAAAAAGGGCATCACCATACAATAACATTTCAAAAAGATGCAACCTATGTTCTTCAGAAAAATGGTTAATACTATGCAAACCATACTTAGCAACCCTAAATACTAAAGTAGAAATAGTAAACAACTGCAGGCACAATGGAAATCGTTGTCAGCAAACGCACCCTGAAACTGTAAACAACCTGAAAAAACCGAACAACACGTGCAGCCAATCCGCACGTGCAAACAATGACATTAGTCCATATAACACCGCAGTAGGCGACCCAACACCATCCTGAGGAGAGCCAGCGCTCGAAACAGATCTTTTGATGATTTTAAAACTTCCTTTTACCATACTATTTTAACAGAATTATATATATTATATATATAATATATATATATATATATATATATATATTTTAATATATGTATAACCTCAATGTTTGATTTGGAGTGCATCTATACGTAAGTACTGGCTCTTTTGAGAATGACTAACCTCTAGCGTGCCATTAGGCCTATTCCTTAACACCAGTCTCATCATGCTAGTTGTAGTTCAATGCAAACGCATGTCAAACTGAAACAAAGTCCTCCAAGCTGGTCTAGGAATACGTAATACTAGCGCTTCCCTGCAAACATGCAATGGAAAAGAAAAAAGATCAGCTGTCAAGAAACAGAGCACAACACAATGGGAATCCGGCGATCCAGCCGAGCAAGATATTTTTTTCTTGTGGTGGGGGTGGGAAGTGGGGAGGTTTGGTGGAGAGTGGGGAAAGGGTGGTTAGAAGGGGTGGAGTCGGGGGATGTTTCAATTAAAGGGAAAGGAAGGCGGTGGTTAGGGATGGGGGGTGGAAAAGGACATGATAGATTGATCGATGTTTGAAAGTTAACACTATCAATATTAAAAGGCGAATCACTTTGTTTGGCACAAAAACACAGTAGCATCTTTGTTAGAATGCTGAACGTCCACAGCTGAGAGACTGCAAAGATGGAGATTAGAAGAAGACAAGAAGAAAAGAAGAAGAAGAAGGAGAGGAGGAGAGAGGAGGAAGAAGAAGAAGAAGAAGAAGAAGAAGAGAAGAAGAAGAAGTGAGGAGGAGGAGGAGGAGGATGAGCAGAACATACCAAGAAGAACAACAACAACAACAACAACAGGAATGATAACAAGAAGAAGAAGAGAAGGTGGAGGTGTATGAGGAGGAGGAAGGAAGAGGAAGAACAGACAGACAGACAGTCAGAGAGATAGACAACAGACAGACAGACAGACAGGCAGACAGACAGAGGGAGCCAGGTAGCAGACAGACAAGCAAATGTAATATGAGAGCAAGGAAGAATATTTAAGGGACAAAGTTAATAGAAAACTATTGACTTCAGAGACAGGAGGTGGGTGGATAGAGAGAGAGAGAGAGAGAGAGAGAGAGAGAGATAGATCGAGACCTAGGATAGAGATAGAGGAGAGGATGGATGGAGGGAGAGAAGAGAAGAACTACAGAGACCTACAGACAGATCGAATAGAGAGAGAGAGACGAGGGAAGGAGAGAGAGAGAGAGAGACGAGAGAAGACAGAGACAGAGAGACAGAGAGAGAGAGACAGAGAGAGAGACAAGAGACAAGACAGACAGGGGAAGAAGAGAGACAAAAAGATAGACAGACATAGATAAACAGGGAAGACCACACACCAAAGGCAGCGGAGAAGGCTGAACGCTGGGTGTAGGCCATTGGAAAACAAACCGCTTCATGCTGAGCAGTCATTCAATCTCCCACTTACGCCATGGCCAAAACTGGGAACCTCGGGTCTTGTCTTCTGAGAGAGAGAGAGAGAGAGAGAGAGAGAGAGAGAGAGAGAGAGAGAGAGAGAGAGCGGAAGGAGGGAGTTGTGTGATGTGAGGAGTGGGGTGAGGTGAGGGAGGGTACTGTGAAGAACCAGGAACAGAAGAATGAAACAGAAGATGAAAAAGTGTTTGTGTGTTGTTGTTGTTTGTTGTTGTCCGTCGTCGTTTGTTAATGTCTTCAATGTATCGTTCTTGATGTCTTCTGGTTAACGTCTTTCCACATTAAGGATATCGGACGGAGAGGAGAGAGAGGAGAGATCGGAGATGAGAGATAGAGAGAGAGTGTGTGTGTGTGTGTGTTGTGTGTGTGTGTGTGTGTGTGTGTGTGTGTGGTGTGTGCGTGTGTGTGTGCGTGTGTGTGTGTGTGTGCCTGTGTGTGTGTGTTGTGTGCGTGCGTGTGTGTGTGTGTGTGTGTGTGTGTGTGTGTGTGTGTGTGTGTGTGGTGTTTGTGTAGCATGAAGTGAGCACATGCATTGGAGAAAGACATAATAGAGGAGAGAGAGAGAGGAGAGAGATAGAGAGAGAGAGACAGGACAGACAGACAGAGAGACAGAGAGAGAGAAAGAGAGAGAGAGAGAGAGGGAGAGAGAGAGACGTTTCTAATGCAGTACTACTGAAAACCTTTAGTCCTGATACTGCCATTTGCTAGACGTGATTGCGCCGTGTTACTATCAAACATTGCGTCACAGTTTGGAAGGAACAGACAGTATCCTTCCAGTCTAGCGAAAGGGGTGTAGCCAACGCCAAACCACCGTGGGACGAACAAGGCCAACGAAGGGAAGAGGCATGAAGGAGTGGAGAGAAGAAAAACACAACATGACAAAGACAGAAGTATGGGAAGGAGGAAGGAAGGGAAGAACAAGAGAGTGAATGAAGACAGCCGTTGATTTCCGTCAACTTCACAACAACACAACAACAACAACAGCGCGACAACAACAACAACGACGACGGCGACGACAGTGCGACGATGACGATGACAACTATAATGCAGCAGCAGCAGCACAACACAACATCAAGGACGACAAAATGACACTAGCTATAAACACAACAAAAGCAATGGATACGACAAAAAGCAATAATAATAAACACGACAGGAACAACATTGTCAGTTACAACAGCAACAGCGACAGCGACACAGCAAGCAGGTCAGCAGCCCATAACAACACAGTAACAATAAACTAGAAGTGTGATTACTGCGCGCGCGCGCGCGCGCGCACACACACACACAACCACACCACACACACACACACACACACACACACACCCACACACACACACACCTATGCACACACCACACACTAACACACACACACACACACATACACCACACACACAACACATACACACACACACACACACACACACACACACACCACACACACACACAAGCCACACACACACACACACACACACACGTACGCACCGCACGCACGCACGCACCCGTAACAATGTGATCGCATGACTACCGTTCTATTAATGTTGTTGTTTGCCTCGTCTTGTACTGTGTACATGTTGTAAATGAAGTGACGCGAATTGAATTGTGTTCAATTGTATCCAGTTGTATAGCCATTG
>JADBJO010003570.1:220290-222790 GCA_016801955.1 Conus betulinus | reverse complement strand
CACTGGGGGGTAGATCCGGACGTAAAAGGCCAGCCAGCCAGCCACAGAGAAGGAAGAAGGCAGTCTACAAGGCATGAGCCACATTCATTTACACTGCTAGAACTCAGAAACACTAGTTGGTTCTTCATCCCGCTAAACTTTTTTTTTTTTTTACTGGATCAAGTCTATTGTCCCAATCTGAAGATAATCAGCCTCACAACGCTGAGGCTAGCGTCTCCATTCTGGGCCCGTCTCTGTCGAGTTTTTGCTTGAATGTCAGGATCTACATATGCAGAGCATGCACGCGCGCGCGCGCGTATATGTGTGTGTGTGTGTGTGTGTGTGTGCGTGCGTGCGTGCGTGCGTGCGTGCGTGCGTGCGTGCGTGTGTGTGTGTGTGTGTGTGTGTGTGTGTGTGTGTGTGTGTGTGTTTAGGTGTGTGGTGTGTGTGTGTGTGTGTGTGTGTGTGTGTGTGTGTGTGTGTGTGTGTGTGTGCCTATGAGTATGCGTGTGCGCGTGTGTCTGTCCGTGTGTGTGCATGTGTGAGAGAGTGCATGCGTGCATGTGCGTTTGTGTGAGTGCCTGAGTGTGTACGTGTATCTGTGTGTGAGTGTGTGTGTGTGTGTGTGTGTGTGTGTGTGTGTGTGTGTGTGTGTGTTTATGTGTCTGTGTCTATGCGGTGTGTGTGTGTGTGTGGTGTGTGTGTGTGTGTGTGTGTGTGTGTGTGTGTGTGTGTGTGTGTGTGTATGTGTATGCGTGCGTGCGCGTGTGTGTGTATGTGTTCGTGTGTGAGAGTGCAGAGTGCATGAGAGTGTGAGAGAGTGTATGAGTGAGAGTGCATGAGAGAGTGCATGCGTGCACGTGCGTTTGTGTGGCTGCCAGCATGTGCACGTGCATGTGTGTGTGCATGTGTTTGTCTGTCTGTCTGTGTGTACGTATGTCTGTCTGTCTATGTATGCATCTATTTCACGTACACATAAAAGAAAAAATCATAAGAATGATAAGGAAAAAAATGAAAATGAAAATAAAAAATTGAATTAAAAAAAAAAAAAAAAAGAAAAGTTGACATGGCTTGAACATGTATCTCTTCGATCTTAACTCATTGTGCGGGCTGCGACCTTGAAAACGTCTCTCTCTCTCTCTCTCTCTCTCTCTCTCTCTCTCTCTCTCTCTCTCTCTCTCTCTCTCTCTCCTCTCTCTCTCTGTCTCTCTCTCTCTCTCTCTCTCTCTCTCTCTCATAGTTCGTGTGTGTACATACTCGCATCTGGGCACTGTGTGTGTGTGTGTGTTGTGTGTGTGTGTGTGTGTGTGTGCGTGCGTGCGTGCGTGTGTGTGTGTGTGTGTGTGTGTGTGTGTGTGTGTGTGTGCGGTTTGTTTGGTGTGTGTGTGTGTGTGTGTGTGTGTGTGTGTGTGTGTGTGTGTGTGTGTGTGTGTGTGTGTGTGTCCATTACATAGAACGCATTCCACATTTAGAGAAAAAGCAAGCTTTTCAGGTAACAAAATGATAGCAAAAGGCCTTTCCTCTCTCTCCTTTTGAAATCTGCAAAGTTTTTGACTGTTTCTCAGGCTTATACCTTTTTTTTTTCAGACAATATTGTGTATTACACTTTTATCATAATAATATTCTATGTCTTCTTTAAGGTGGTATTTATTTCCAGACCATTCTTCAACGTACATAGCCACATCCAGACATAACCTGTCGCTCGCACCCAGCACCAGCATTCTACAAAGAGCGACGACCTGTGATGAAAAAAAGAGAGAGAGTGATGGGAATGGGATGAGAGGAAGAAGGAAAGGGAAGAGAGAAAGGGGGGGAAAGAAGGAGGGAAGACAGAGAGAGAGAGGAAAGAGAGAGAGAGAGAAAGAAAGAGAGAGAGAGAGAGAGAGAAACAGACAGACAGACAGGCAGCAGACAAAGAGAGAGTGTGTGTGTGTATGTGTGTGTATGTGTGTGTGTGTGGGGGGGGGGGGGGTAGGGAGGGAGGGAAGGAGGGATAGCGAAAGAGTGCAGTGAATGACAATGACAATGACGAGAGAGAGAGAGAGAGAGAGAGAGAGAGAGAGAGAGAGAGAGAGACAGAGACAGAGACAGAGACAGAGACAGAGAGACTGACAGACAGACAGACAGACAGACAGAAGACAGACAGACAGACAGAGACAGAAACAGAAACAGAGAGAGAGAGGAAGGGCCACGTCATTCAGGAACTGACCCTCTTCAGCCTTTCTGCTTACCGCGATCTCCTTTCGACCCATTAGATCATAACCATCACGGACAGTCGCTACTGTCGTACACAACTCTCCGTTTTATCTACTATCGTGCCCCCGATCCATGATTGACAGGCCGCGCTAGCCACACGTGGCTGGAACTTACTTGACCTGTGAGAGTAGGTGCTGGCGGGGGGGGGGGGGGGGGGGGGGGGGGGGGGGAGGGGGGGAGGGGGGGGGGCAGGGGCGGCGCATGCAGGATGGGGCCAAGAGGTTGGGGAGTAGGGTGGATGGAGTGGGGACAGAGTAGGGGAGGG
>JADBJO010003570.1:210000-212500 GCA_016801955.1 Conus betulinus | reverse complement strand
TGCAGCACCTTGGAAGGAGCGTGGAGCAAGGTCAAGTGAGACAACCTGTCAGCGCATGATCTGTCAGTGCAGCACCCTTGGAAGGAGCGTGGAGCAAGGTCAAGTGAGACAACCTGTCAGCGCATGATCTGTCAAGCGAGTGCAGCACCTTGGAAGGAGCGTGGAGCAAGGTCAAGCGAGACAACCTGTCAGCGCATGATCTGTCAGTGCAGCACCCTTGGAAGGAGCGTGGAGCAAGGTCAAGCGAGACAACCTGTCAGCGCATGATCTGTCAGTGCAGCACCTTGGAAGGAGCGTGGAGCAAGGTTCAAGCCAGACAAGTGCAACCTGTCAGCATGATCTCGTCAGTGCAGCACCTTGGAAGGAGCGTGGAGCAAGGTCAAGCGAGACAACCTGTCATCTGCGCATGATCTGTCAGTGCAGCACCTTGGAAGGAGCGTGGAGCAAGGTCAAGCGAGACAAAGGACTGTCAGCGCATGATCTGTCAGTGCAGCACCTTGGAAGGAGCGTGGAGCAAGGTCACGCGAGACAACCTGTCAGCGCATGATCTGTCAGTGCAGCACCTTGGAAGGAGCGTGGAGCAAGGTCACGCGAGACAACCTGTCAGCGCATGATCTGTCAGTGCAGCACCTTGGAAGGAGCGTGGAGCAAGGTCAAGCGAGACAACCTGTCAGCGCATGATCTGTCAGTGCAGCACCTTGGAAGGAGCGTGGTGAGCAAGGTCACGCGAGACAACCTGTCGGAGTATACCCCGCACACTACTTTCTGTCGGCATTTCTTTTTTTTCCAAATGTATCATACAGCTGACTGTTACTACAATGCTCCTCTGGATTTCGTCTGCCAAGTTTCGTGAAACAACACTCTTACTAATTCGCGCCTTTTTTTTTTTTTTTTTAAATCATGTATTGACTGTGCAAAACAACATCACTATCCCAGGACTTGAGAGTTGACTCTCTCCTGACTTCAACGTGGTGACAGCCCTGCTGTGGTCCTTTGCAGTCAGCTGGGCTGTAAGCAGCGTTCTCTCTCTCTCTCTCTCTCTCTTTCTCTCTCTCTTTCTCCTCTCTCTCTCTCTCTCTCTCTCTCTCTCTCTCTCTCTCTTTCATATCAAAAGCGCAGAGTCTATTGTTGCCATCAGTATACTCTATTAAAAAAAATTGCATTCTCCACCTATTCTTCAGCAGTCAATATCACAAACAACAAAGTGTCGCTCTTTCAAAGCAAACAAACAAACATTGCATCCTCCACCTATTCTCAACAGTCAATATCACAAACAACAAAATACATCCATCAAAAAAAAAAAACGAACAAACAAAACATTCTCTACATTCTCTACCTATCCTCAATAGTCAATATCACAGACAACAAAATACGTCTGTCAAAAAGAAGAAGAAGAAAAAAAATTACATTCTCAACCTATTCCTCAACAGTCAGTGAAAACAAAATTACATTCTCTACATATTCCTCAACAGTCAATATCACAGACAACAAAGTTCATCTAGCAAAAAGAAGAAGACAAATTCGTGTTCTCTACCTATTCCTCTACAGTCAGCATCACAAACAACAAAATACATCTATCAAAAAGAAGAAAAAAAAAACTACATTCTCTATCTATTCTTTAACAGTCAGTATCACAAACAACAAAGTATCGCTCTATCAAAAAAAAAAAAAAAAAAAAAAAAAAAAAAACAAATCAAATCAAAACAAAACAAAAAGGAGAGAAAACAATTGCTTTTTTTCCCCTGTGCCTCAACAGTCAGTATCCCAAACAACAAAACATCACCAACAACAACCTTCACAACACATTGTCCCCGTCACTGCCTCTTCTAGCTGACCCCCCTTTCAGTTCCCTGGGGTGAACTCAAGACTGTGGCTCCACTGCTGGAGTGGACTGCGTTCTGACAGCCGCTCTCTATGGAAATGAACATTCAGACAGCTAACCCAGTTCAGCTGGGTCACGATGGCGGTGATCTTGTCTTTTGTTCCAGATTGACCATATCCTTTGGTTTGCGAACATGGCCCAAACTAAATTCGCTGTGAATACAACAACAAAAACAAAAGAAAGAGAAATGATCGTGTAACATGCTGACCGATCGTTTGGTTTGCGAACATTGCCCAAACTAAATTCGCTTTGTTAGAGAGAGAGAGAGAGAGAGAGAGAGAGAGAGAGAGAGAGGAGAGAGAGAGAGAGAGAGAGAGATTGTCTAACACGCTGACCGATCTTTTGGTTTGCGAGCATTGCCGAAAGTAAATTCGTTAAAACTACCACCACCACCACCAACAACAACAACAACAACAACAACAACAACGATGACGACGACGACGACAACATCGTTTAAACATGTTCTGGAAACTGTCTGGGTGTGCGTGGACAGTGACCCATATGAAAACCTCTCCTGTAACGGAGATCAGCTTGTGCCAATTCATTGTGACTGAAATCAGTTTGTCGTTGGTTGACGTACATTTCTCTTCCGACTCCTATGAGAACGACTTCCATTCG
>JADBJO010003570.1:165000-180000 GCA_016801955.1 Conus betulinus | reverse complement strand
GTTGGGGGTAGGAAAGTAAGGAGGGATGGGATGGGTCGAGAAAGACAGTGGAGCGTGTCTGTCTGGCACATCAGGGGATGTAGACAGTGTGTCGGTGTAGGGGGGGGGGGGGGGAGGGGAAGGGGGAGGGGGAAGGGAGAGAGGGGGCTGACCCATGCTTCCCTCATGAACCCCTGGCACCGTCCATCCACAAGGGGGTGGGGGTGGGGTGGGGGGGGGGTGGGGAGGGGTGTCTCTGGCACGCGGCCCTCCTCCAGGGGCAACCTGACCCACAATCCCTCCCTGGCAGCTGGCAGCACAGGCCACACGCCGCAATGAGGAGGTTGCACTAAGACACTGTATCATGCATGCGAGCGTGTTGAGGCCTACCCTAAATCTGAGCTACCATTCAATGAGATTTTTTTTTTTAAGTAATTATTATTACTCCACCGAACAACGTGGACGAACGAATCATTACGTTCTTGCGCCGAATTCGACCACCAGAAGTGATGGCTCGCTCTTCATTTCGTTGTCCCGAATGTTGTGTATCTTGCCTGAAGAAGACCTACGAGGTCGAAACGCGTCGTGTTTTTTTTTTTCCTTATGATTCGTTTGTCCCGCGTTGTTCGGTGTAGTTATAATAATTACTTTGAGATATGTTTAGATCTCCGCCTGCAGTCGCTCACTCTTCAACTAACGCAGCGTTTAATGTAAAACTGATGCTTGATGAAAAAGAACAATTTCCCAACAATTCGTTCCCTTGTTTGGGCCCGCGCGGGAAGGGGGGGGGGGGGGAGGGAGGGGGGAAGGGGTGCTGCGGGGGGGGGGGGGGGGGGGGGGGGGGGGAGAGATCTTCACACCGATGAAATCGCAGTCTTCAAATACATGACCTCCCCCTCACCCCCCTCCCCTCTCACCCCCTACTCACCCTCCCCCCCCCCCCCCCCCCCCCCCCCCCACCACCACCACCCCAGTTGACACGCATTTTAAGCCTTTCGCACTCACCTGGGCTCCTATCATTTTTGCGCCAGCTTCCAAAGAGCCCCAAATAGTCCCCTTCCTTTAATTTTAATCTGTCTGCTTGGAACCACCTGGCTTGTATCTCGAGGGTCATAGTATGAAAGGAAAAGGCGGGAAATCAATTTCAGACACACATGAAAAAAAAAAAAAACATTCTCAAAACAACCCGGTTGCGCAAGTCTGTGAATGCGCGACTCCGTAAGCAAGGCCGTGGCGCATTAATGTTTGGTGTGCGTCTACAAGACTCCACTAGAAAGCCTTGGGCGTCACTGTCTCATCCTGGGCAGGTAGGTGTGTGGGGTGTGGGGGGGGGGAAGATGGGGGAGGGGGTAAGCGGGAGGGTCAGTCAGGCAGGAAGTTGGTGGGTGTGGAAGCTGAGGTGGAGACAGAAGGGGAGGGAGAATGATATCCCCCCGCCTCCTTCCCCCCCCCCCCCCCCCCCCCCCCCCTACCTCCCGTCTATGGTGTCGGTCGTCGTCGTCATCATCATCATCATCATCATCATCATCATCATCATCATCCATCATCATCATCATCATCATCATTATCATTATAACTATAATTGTTATTATCATTATCAGAACGTTTACGTTTTTAATATTATTTTATTATTATATTATTATCATTATATAATCGTATTACTACTACTACTACTACTACTACTACTACTGCTGCTGCTGCTGCTGCTGCTGCTGCTGCTGCTGCTGCTGTTGCTGTTGTTTTTGTTGTTGTTTTCGGCTTCGTTGTTGCCGTTGTTGTTATTGTTAGTGTTGTCGTCGTCGTCATCGTCGTCGTTGTTTTTTTACCATCATTACTATTATCATTGGCATTCTCACGTCGTAGGCCTTTTCTGTCATTGTCAATGTCGTAGTCTTCATCATCACAATCTGAATAACCCATCACTATGAACACCATGTCTTATCAGATATATAACAAGTGTGGGGAGAGGGGGGGGGGGGAGAGCGAAAGGTGGATGTGTGGGGGGGGGGGGAGGGGGGAGGGGTAGTGGGGTAGTAGTCAAATCTTTCTCTCTCCGCTCCTCCTCTCCAATGGTTTGCTTTCCTTTCTCTATGCTTTCCTCATCGCCTCATCGAGTGCCCTTTCTCCGTGGTGCCAAGTTGCCACAGAGCAAGCAACAGTAATGGACAGGCATGGATACACAGAGCCACACTCCAAACACACACAGGAGATTCCCAGAACTTCAGGCCTCCGGACAGGCATCGGAACATTGTCGCCCAGCACACACACACACACACACACACACACACACACACACACACACACACACACACACACACACACACACACACACACGTACGCACGTACGCATGCACGCACGCGCACGCACGCACACGCACGCGCACACACACCACACACACACACACACACACACACACACACACACACACGCACACACACTCACGCACGCACGCACGCACTCACTCACACACTCACGCACGCACGCACGCACACCTCTCGGTCCACCAGTTTAGTTTGGTGCCAGACTAGGGCATCAAAACAGTTTTCTCTCCATCGAAGACATCGCGGGGGTTCATTTGGATCCAGACAAACAGCTACTTCTTCTGAGTTTCTCTGAGAGCGATGATCACACGGCGGGCAGACACATCCATACAGCTGGCAGAGGTGCCAAGGAAAAAAAAACGCTGTGTGATAGTTTGCAGTGATAAGTGAAGGCTTCTCTCCCAAGACTGTCTGGTTTTACCCCCCTATGGTAAATGATGGGGAAGATGGCTCCTCATTGTGTCTCCCATGAACTGGGTCTCCTCCAGCCAAGTGCGATGTCTTCAGGGAATGACGAGTCCTTTACTACAAACGTTTGAGTTGTTTTGTTTTTTTTTTTCAAATAGTGAAAGAGGTCTGCAAAACCCGCTACGTTATCACCTTCTTCTTCTTCTTCTCCATGAGACACGCACCACACGCACACACACTTACACACACACACACACACACACACACACACACACACACACACACACACACACACACACACACACACACGCTCGTGCGCGCGCGCGCACACACACACACACACACGCGCACGCGCGCGCGCGCACGCTCACGCACGCTCACACACACACACACCATGCACACGCGCACATACGCATACACGCAAACACGCACGCATGCACGCACGCGCGCACATACGCACACGCACACACACGCACATATGAATACAGGTATATATATATATATATATATATAGAGAGGAGAGAGAGAGAGAGAGAGAGAGGGGGATCACACACCATCACACACACACACACACACACACACACACACACACACACACACACACACACACACACACACACACATACATACACACACACACACACACATATATATATATATATATACACACAACCACACACACACAACCCACACACACACACACACCTCTCACATTTGTGACACGACTAGACTGTCTTAGAGCAACAAAGAAAGGCGCATTACATTTATTACCAATTTAAGACATAACAATCAAAACTGTACAGTTTGTACATTGCCTTGAACTTAAGTATCATTTATAAACTTGGGGGGTGTGGCTGGGGGGAGGGGGGAGGGGGGGGGGGCGGGCGGTGATCAAGTTTTTAATCCTGATCCAAACATAGCCCAGTCCAGCCCTCAGCTGTTGAATCAAGTGCTCCAATATTAAGATTAAAGGAAGTGCAATGATGCAACCAGGCCTTTAATGTCGGAGCAGATGAGCCACGCTCCTGTTTTTGTCATATTTATCAGAATTTCAGAATCTATCAATTGTCAGAATCAGATCAATCACACTGGCACAGATTGAGAGCAGAGAGAGAGACAGAGAGAGAGAGAGCAGAGAGAGAGAGACAGAGAGACAGACAGACAGACAGACAGGACAGACAGACAGGAGCAGACAGACAGGCAGGCAAACAGAAGAGCAGAAGAGGAAATGTAGTTTGAAAGAGCGGGCTAGCTCAAGAAGTCCTCTCACAAATCTCTTCGTTCCGCAATAACACAATACCTCATATCTCTCATGCTCGGTAATGACAGATAAATCAGAACAATCACCAACAATGCAGGGAGAAAGGGAGAAACAGTGTCCTAAGACACAGACGATTCCTGAATGTTCCGGCCTGAGAGGCATCACGACTCTCCCTGTCCATCACACAAATCTTTACAGTCTGTCCATTCAGTTTGCTGCCAGACCATGCCCATCAAGGCAGTTTTATCCATCCAAAGACAAACTACTATTCACGGCTTCGACTGGGAGCCTAGCCAAACAAATGGCTGTTTCTTCTGAGTTCTTCTTGAGGCGATTATCAGACAGCAGATCAATATAGCTTTGGACAGGTGCCAAGAGAAAAAAAGAAGAAAAAAAGAAAAAAAAACCAAGACAGTTCCAAAAATAAATGCGGCTCTTCACTCAAGACTGTCTGGTTGACGCCACAGTGAATGGGGGGGGGGGGGGGGGGGGGGGGGGGGGGGGGGTGGGGGTGGGGGGAGGGGGGGGGGAGAGGGGGGGGGGGGGGGGGGGGGGGGTCTAATGATGGAATTCTGGGAGTCACGTCTGCACTGGTCCAGATCGATGCCTCTCTGTGGAGGATTTGGCTGCAAATGTTATCAGGGTCGTTCATTGTGTTCAAAACAGATCCTTTAAACACAGGTCTGCAAACTTTGACCACTCATGTGTACTCTCTTTCAGAATACTCTCTCTCTCTCTCTCTTCTCTCTCTCCTCTCTCTTCTCTCTCTCTCTCTCTCTCTCTCTCTCTCTCTGTGACAAGACTGTCATACAGTAACAAGAAAACAATAAACCATAACCACAGAACAATATTTTGTGCGTAGTGTTAAGCAAACGTTGAGTTACACATTTAACAATCAGCAATTAAAAGAGAGAGGGGTGTGGAGGGGGGAGGAAGATAGGGGGGGAGAGAGGGGAGGGAGTAAGAGAGAGAGACACACACACAGAGACAGAGAAATAAAGAGAGAGACAGACATACATTCAGGCAGAGGAATTGGCAGCAGTCGGGTGGGGGGGGGGGGGGGGGGGGGGGGGGGGTGGGTGTGGGGGGGGGGGGGGGGGGGGGGGGGGGGGGGTGGGGGGGGGGGGGGGGGGGGGGGGGTGGGGGGGGGAGGGCTGGAGTGGGACCGAACGGACAACTCCTTATACCTCTAATCAATCAATTCCTTCCCCTTAACACACCACTCCTCCCATCATCCTTTCCTTGTGGCGACAGTGACGTCAGAACAGCCGACAGCACTGCACAGACACAAAAGATCACTGTCCACAGACACAGCCGTTTCTGTTCTTTACAACGTCAGCCGTGACAGACATCAACACACATACTGTTCACAACATATACCGCAATCTACCCGTTTACTTTGGATCTAAGACTATATGGCGAGCAAGACATTTGTACCCATCAAAGACACAACGAATATCTGGATCTGACTGGGAGCCAAACAAACAGCTATGTCTTTTCAGTTCCTCTGTAAGCGATGATACGACTGCAAATCAATACACCTTGAAGACCTGCCAAGTGAAAAAAAAAAAAAAAAAGACTCGTGGGACAGTTCCAGAAATAAGAGAGAGGCTTTTTCTCTCAAAAAATGTCAGGTTCATGCCATGGCAAATAAGAGACATCACGACGTCTAATGATGGAACCTTGAGAATCGTGTCCGCCCAAGTCGAGTTCAATGCCTTCTGTGGGTGAGCTTACTCTGGAAGTTCTCAGACTGGTTTGTTGTTCAAACAGTAAAAAAAAAGCCTGCAACATTGCTATACTGTTTCTTTCTTTTTCAGAGCTAGTACGTGCGCGAGCACACGCACGCATGCACGCACACTCATCCACCCATCTACCCAGAACGCACGCACACAAACACGCACGCACCAGCGCGCGCACGGGCGCATAGACACACACATACACGTACGTACACGTACACACACACACACACACACACACACAATACAGGGGTTTGTCTAATAGACATTTGTCTTATATCACAAAGAGAAAAAAACATTAAATCACACACACACACACACACACACACACACACAGAGAGAGAGAGAGAGAGAGAGAGAGAGAGAGAGGGGGGGGGGGAGGGGGAGAGGGGGGGGGGGGGAGAGAGAGAGAGAGAGAGAGAGAGAGAGAGAGAGAGAGAGAGAGAATAGCTAGGGGAGGTGGTATAGAAATGGACTGATTTTTCAAACCTATAACAAATCAATTCCTTCCCCTGAACGCCATGCCTTCCATCCTCTGTTCCCTATAGCGACAGTGACGTCAGAACAGCCGACAGCACTGCACAGACACAAAGGACCACTGTCCACAGACACAGCAGTTTCTGTTCTTTACAAACGTCAGGCGTGACAGACATCAACACAGTACTCTCCACAACACATACAGCAATATACCCGTTTACTTTGGATCCAGAGTATATGGCCATCAAGACAGCTGTGCCCATCAGAGACACAAGGAATACCTGGATCTGACTGGGAGCCAGACAAACAGCTATGTCTCTTGACTTTCTCTGCAAATGATTACAGGATGCTACATCAATACACCTTGGAGGCGTGCCAAGTGAAAAAAAAAACAACAACAAAAGAACAGCAAGGCAGAAAGAAACAGTATTGCAAATGTGCAGGTACACACACATACACACATGCGCGCGCGCGCGCGCGCGTATACACACACACACACACACACACACACACACACACACACACACACACACACACACACACACACACACACACACACACACACACACACACACACATTCAAAGATTCAAAGATTTTTTTTTATCCTGTGATCCCTTTTGGAGCATGGAGAATTTGAAACAAATCAAACAAATAGAAATGAAACAAATTAAACGTCCAAATGTTCCCTATAACGAAGACACTGAATGTAATGTTACACAACTTTACTAAGTGTCACACACACACAACACACACACACACACACACACACACACACACACACACACACACACACACACACACACACACACACACACACACACACACACACACACACACGCACGCACGCACGCACACGCACACTCATGCTCAAAACACACACCTTCGCCTTCTCTCTCTCTCTCTCTCTCTCTCTCTCTCTCTCTCTCTCTCTCTCTCTCTCTCTCTCTCTCTCTCTCTCTCTCTTTGTCTTCTCTCTCTCTCACATACACACACATCTAAACACACATACACGCATGTACGCAAACACGGATGCAAGCACGCACTCAAGCACGATTTTCAAACCTATAACAAATCAATTCCTTCCCTTAACACCACGCCTTCATCCTCATTTCCGGTTTGTGTCCTTTACAACGTCAGGCGTTTCAGACATCCACATAGTTCTTTCACAACACACACACGACAATCTACCCGTGTAATTTGCATCCAGACTAAGGCTATCAAGGCAATTCTATCCATCAAAGATACTACGGTTTATGGGTTGGGCTGGGAGCCAAACAAATAAGCTATTCTTTCGAGTTTGTCTGTCAGCGGTTATCAGACAGCAGATCAATGTGACTTGGAAGAGTTCCAGGGGGGGGGGGGGGGGGGGGGGGGGGGGAATCGTAAGATAGTTCTAGAAATAAGAGAGGGTTTTCTCTCAAGACAGTCTGGTTTATGACATGGTAAATGGGCAGACGTCTCCAAGCTTGATAATGGTTTCGTAGTGAATGGTGCCAATACTGGACACATTCCATGCCTTCTGTGGAGGGAGTCGGCAAATGACAGTCATAGAGGTCGTTTATTGTTTAACACTGTAAAGAGGTCTGCAAATTGGGTCACACTATTTCACTATTTCCTTCCTTTTTTAGAATGAACACACACACACACACACACACACACACACACACACACACACACACGCGCGCACGCGCGCGCGCACGCACACACACACGCACGCACACACACGCACACACACACACACACACACACACACACACACACACACACACACACAAACACACGCACACACACACACACACACACATACACGCACACAAACATACACGCACACACAACACAAAAACGTGTGCACGCGCATGTATGCGCGCTAGCACACGCGTGCACACACACACACACACACACACACACACACACACACACACACACACACATACGCACGTACGCACGCACACACACACACACACACACACACACACACACACACACACACACACACACACACACACACACCACACACACACACGCACACACACACACACACACACACACACACACACACACACACACACACACACACACACACACACACACACACACACACACACACAAACATACACACACACGTGCGCGCGTACGCACGCACACACTCCAAACACATACAGAGAGAGAGAGACAGAGAGAGAGAGAGAGAGAGAGAGAGAGAGAGAGAGTATACCAAATTATACAAATGGTCACAGGAATACTCTCCAAAACATCTGGAAGATTCTGGATCTGAAAGCACTTTTTCAAAAAGATCATCTTTAAGTTCGATATGAAATATTCAACAAAAGAGAAAAACGTTCTTCTACGAACGGAAGAAAGCTCAAGAGCTCGGGACAATAGACCCAGAAGAAACGCAAACCAAGATGCATATGTTTGAAGCGCTTTTTTTTTTTTTTTTTTTTTTGCAAAAATCGTGAGTCACAAGAAGAATGAGAGACTGAGTGGGTGGTAAGAACAAGACATCTTGCTCAGAGAGAAAGCAGGAACCAGTGACAATATCGTAAGGGATACACGTTGTTTTCTGATCGGCCTTTGCCCAAACAGGGAGCCAGTTGAGTTCCATCAATAAAGGACCCACAAGGTAGACAAATGATTGAGGCTTGAAGATAACGTGGGGCAGCAGAATTTTTGTACTTTGAGCTGTAGACGAAGAGTAGTAACAGGATCAAACGTGCAAACAGAGTCACCATTATCTAGTCTTGAAAGAATGCCAAAAAAGTGACAAATGTTTCGATGGCATTTTCAGAGAGAGGACAGGTCTATTGAACTTATCCTCTGTGTTTACAGTAGTCGATCTGGCAGAGGTTTTGTCAGCTGTTGTTTCATAGAAAAGGAAAGGTCCACGGAGATTAAGCATGGTTTCTTGCGGAGCTAACGAAGGATATGTTGCTAACAGCCAACAGTGGTAGAAGAGGGCAGAGCATCTGACTGAGTCACAGAAGCAGATAACATAAGAGCAGTGTACCAAAATAGGTTGTCAAGACTGTACCCATACCTACATTTGTGAGACAGCAAGACCACTCACCACCTGTCTACAGGAACACCAAAACCGATCTATTTCTGCCATACATGAACATCTACAAGCCACAGACCCATAGTTTCAGCCCCCAAGAAACAAGATCTTATCTACAGAGCCCTTCCACTCACAAAAAGAAAAGTTAAAGAAGCCATCGAAGCCATCGAAATCAAGACCAGACGCCGCAGCCTGAACAGAGATCAAGGCTTTGAACTTCCCCACATCTACAATCAGATCCTGACAACCGTTCACCCCACACACACAGTCGTCCCACCAGGCCTCGCTGCCACAACAGCAACAGAGAGCTGAAGAAGACTGGGCGACCCTGTCGAATTATTCTCCAAGTAGGACTGAAATGACTGCTGTGCGTCTGAGCGTATACCTAAATCATGTTCAAGCCTAGAACGGAGAACAGAGTGATCGATAGTGTCGATCAAACACGGCAGATGTATGCAAACACTCAAGCCCACTAACACACAGACCCAGAGACCTTCACACACACACACACACACACACACACACACACACGCGCGCGCGCGCGCGCGATACATAGAGAGAGAGAGAGAGAGAGAGACACACACACACACACATATACACATGCGCGCGCACTCATGCATGCACGTACACACACGCATGCTTTCTCTCTCTCTCTCTCTCTCTCTCTCTCTCTCTCTCTCTCTCTCTCTCTCTCTCTCTCTCTCTCTCTCCCAGGTAGGACTAAAATCACTGCTGTGCGTCTGAGCGTATGCCTAAACACGTTCAAGCTTAGAACGAAGAACAGAGATATCCATAATGTCGATCAAACACGGCGGATGTACGCAAACACTCACGCCAGCTAACACACACACACACTCACACGCGCGCGCGCGCGCGCGCACGTACGCACACATGCAGGCACCCCACGCATGTATGCACGCACGAATGCACACGGACGGACGGACGCAATCTCTCTCTCTCTCTCTCTCTCTCTCTCTCTCTCTCTCTCTCTCTCTCTCTCTCTCTCTCTCTCAATGTACAAGAAATCGTTGTGTACAAGCAAATTGGGTATCTTCGATAAAACATTGTTTGGACGCTTGTGGCTTTTCTTTTGTTTGGTTAAATGGTGGAGTGGATTACAAGAAAACTGTTGTAACGTGAACTTACACAACGCATGATTGACTGTTATAGACAAAATTGGAATAGTTAAATACTTAATACTGAGAGATATTCAACATACCGTTCGTTCAAATCATTATGGCAGTCTGAGAAATATTTAACTGATATTACAATTCGTAAATTTCGCAAAGTATTTATGAGATTTCGACTTGGTATTAGTGATTTGAATATCCATCAAATATATACACTGAACTCCCAAAAAAACTGTCCATTCTGTAATCAAATCGAGAACGAAATAATTTTTTTGACTACTTGTCCATCCTATGAAGATTAAGAGATAAAGAAAAATCACCTCATATTAGAATGTGTTCAAGTGTCATTGCTTCTTCTACTGCAAAATGAAAATTGAATTGTAAGTCGTTTATGTATCTATGTTCATTCTTAAAAGCACTAAAAAAGAGAGAAGAACTGCTATCAGTTAACACACAAATGCCAGAGTAATTTCAGGAAGAACGTTTTGCTATACAAATATTTTTTCTTTCATAATGTTCAGTATGTACGCCGAGCGTGTGTGTGTGTTCTACTTTGTTCGTGCCCTCATTGCAGATAGGTCGGTGGCCTTTGCAATTAAAAGTATTTGAGCTTGAGTTTCAGTTTCAGTTTGACTCTCTCTCTCTCTCTCTCTCTCTCTCTCTCTCTCTCTCTCTCTCTCTCTCTCTCTCAGGGTGGGATGAGTGGTGTAACCAACAGTGTGTGCTTCACCCCAAACCCCTCAAAAGTCAGTTCCTTCCATTTCACTCGATACTTAACAGTCACGGCTCTCCCTTGGGATAGTCACGTCGATACAAGAGCATTCACACAGATTCAAAGATACAAAAGACCAGACACAGAAGTTGTCCAGAACTCCAGACCAGACAGGCCCCTTACACAATTCTACAATATATATATACATCACAGTCCAGGAGACTGATTGGGAGTCACACTATTGCCGTGAAGATCATCTATCCATCAAAGACATCACTGTCCACGGGTTGGATTGGGGGCCAGACAAAAACAGCAATTTTCTTCTCAGTTCCTCGGAAGGCAATTGTTGGATGGCAAATCAATACAGTTGTGAGAAGTGCCAAGAAAAAAGAAGAAAGAAAAAAAAAACCTCAAGATAGGCCAGTGATAAGTGAGGTTCCCTTTCCAATACTCGCTGTGGTTTACGCTATGGTTAATGGGGAGACATATTTGCATCTAATGTTGGAATCCTATGAATTGTGTTTCGGCTTAGTTCAGTGTGATGTTTACATTGGATGAGAGTGTAGCGAATGTTGTCAAGGTCGTTTGTTATTCGCAAAGTAAAGTGGTATGAAAAGACAGCCGTAGATATTCCTTCCTTCTCAGAATGAACAACAACAACAACACAACAACAACAACAGCACACACACACACACACACACACACACACACACACACACACACACGCACGCACGCACGCTCGCGCGCGCGCGCACACACACACACACACACACACACACACACACACACACACACACACACACACACACACACACACACACACACACACACACACAGAGTTACTGAAACAAAGAGAAGCAAAATTTCAAAATGCAGAAATAATATGTTTCGCAACTGGGACTGCCACGCTGGACCATTTCTGCTGTCTTTGTCTCCACAAAATCTAAGAGACAAGGTAAGAATAAATAAGAGGAAGAGACAGACAGCCAGCCAGCCAGCCAGCCAGCCAGATAGACAGACAGACAGAACAGAGAGATGTGCGAGTAAGAGGGAACTAACTGTTTATACTACACCTTAACCCCGTCGGAAAACAATACCCTTCGTTTCACACTACGCCTCACAACCCTGTTTCTCTGTCAGCACAGTGCAGGCAGAATAGTCCTGCAGTGAGACAAAAGGACCGCTTCCCTACAACACACGAGCTGTCCAGAACTTCAGGCTTGATAGATATCGCAAGTCCTTCCTTCACACTTGCTACAATCTACGGGTTGGCTCAGGAGCCAGACTATGGCCATCCAGGCAGATCTATCGATCACAGACACCGCTATCCAGGGGGGGTTGGTTTGGATCCAGACAAACAGCGACTACTTCTCAGTTCCTCCGAGAGCGATTATCAGACAGCGGATCACTGGAGCTGCGAGATGTGTCCAACACAAAGCTGTACACTAGTTCCCTGTGATCAGAGAGGCTGTAACCCCGAGACGGGCTGGGCGACCCCATGATGGATGGGAAGGCGCCTGTTTCTCTGAGGGTCAGACTGTGTTGGGCATCGTCTCTCCGCTGGTGGTTCAGTCTGATGCCTTCAGTGGAGGAGCTGGCTGCTGAAGTTGTCAGGGTCGTTTTTGCTGTGCTCAGAGACACATATCTGAGACCCCAGAAACTGTTTCTCTGGTGTCTAGAGGGAATAGCACCCACTCACTAGCATCATTCCCTGAACTAACCTACACACACACGCTTTCTCTCTCTCTCTCTCTCTCTCTCTCTCTCTCTCTCTCTCTCTCTCTCTCTCTCTCTCTCTCTCTCTCTCTCTCAATAGTGCCTGCTAGCGAGTGCTTGAATGTGTGAATTTGGGTGCACGTGCGGAAGCTACCAATGAAGGTACTTCACGAGAGCTGTATCAAATATCTGTACGGTTTATCCTCATCGCTGCTTTTCACCAGTTAATCATTATAGCAATTCATGGACTCGATTTCAACGGCACACAGACAATGGCCTGTTGAATTTCGTGAAGATGACGCGTCATTCGTTTGATCCAAGGCCTAGGCGTTCAATCCCCGTTTGTGACAGACAAACTTATATTTCAATAAGTTAGAGAGCCTGTCTTCAGTGCCAGCATCTGCACTTCTTTCATCTATGTTTGTGATGGTTGTGTGTGTGTGTGTGTGTGTGTGTGTGTGTGTGTGTGTGTGTGTGTGTGTGTGTGTGTGTGTGTGTGTGTGTGTAAGAGTTGCGTTTTGCTTTGATTTTTTTTTTTTAATCTTTTTAACAATCTTCTTTGTTTTGTCTTTCTGTGTGTCTTTTGCTGTCATTTTGCTGTACTGTCTTTTGCTGTCTCTTTGCTTTCTTTTTGATTTTTTTTTTCCTTTTCTTTTTTCTGTGTTGTGGCTCACATATTGCTTCCTTTGGCTGTCTTTTGCTGCCCCTTTCATCGTCACCTTGCTGTCGTTTGCTATTTCATCACCCATACCTCTCTCAGTGAAATACTTTTTGGTGACACGGAGTATGGATATCTTACACACATCCACACCTGCATTTGCCCTATCCAAGCTGCAACACCAACATTCCACAGGGGACTTTTAAAAAATCAGTATCAGGTATTTACGAGGCCACCCAAATAGAGGTGATGTCTAGTGCGTGTATAAAATCATGACGCGCAAATGATTGCGGCTACCTTCAAGGCGAGAGAGAAAACGGTCACAAACATTTCAAAAATAATCGTTGACGAACTTCGGTGCTCTCTAAAACTGAGGGGAACGAGAAAAAAGGGGAAAAAAAGAGAAAGAAAGAAAGGAACATTGAGAACTGAAAGAAAAAGAAAGAAAGAAAAGAGAACATGAAAGAAAGAGAAAAAAGAAAAAGAAGAAAAGGAATCAGAACGAAAGAAAGAAAGAACAGAAAAGAAAAGAACGAAGAACAGGAAAAGAAAGAAAAAAAGAAAGAAAGAAAAGAAAGAAAGAAGAATCAAACGAACGAAAGAAAGAAAGAAACGGGAGTAACGACAGAATCAAGAAAGAAAAAAGAAAGGGAAAGAAAGAAAGGAAAAAAGCAAAGAGAAAAATGAGAAAGAATGGAAGAATGAAGAGGAAAAGAAAAAAAAAAGAAGATGGAAGGAGAAGAGGAAAGAAAGAAAGAAGGACCGGCTCCTACCCAGAGTTGAGTTTGCTGCGGGCTCAGTTGGGAAGACTGGAACCGCAGTTGCGTTTCATCCACTTAATGGATGCCTCTCTGAGAGTGTTGCTCAAATTTCATGACCAACACTGCAGGTGTCTGTATCTCTCAGGTCTGGTTGATGCCGGGATGTATTATGAAAGAAAGTGTACAATACAGCCATGTCTTGCAGTCTCAGACCGGAGCGGAAATACGTAGTATCATCTTCGTCATCTTCGTCATCCTCTTTCTCTTCGATCAGCATGAGAAAAAAAAATCTCGAAGTCTGTGGCCTTTCATGCCCTGCTCTCATGATGACCTCAGTTTCGATGACCTTTCCACATCTGTGGTTTTATTTGATTCCGTCGGGGTCACCGGTATTGGCGAGTCCATGGGGGGGTGTCGTTGGACGGACGTGGCGGCGCCCTCCAGAGAGAAGAGAGAGGGAGCTCATCACGCCGGCTCCGCGACTAAGCAATTATTGTCGTCAGTAGGGGGGCTTAGTAGGTGGTGTCCTGCGTATGCTGGATCAAAACAGGCGCCACTGAACACCACCGAAGTGACTCGGAAGCAGTGCAGTGTCTTCTCCGGTGGGTTGCCTCTTGACGACTTGACATGACCGCTCCCTGTGGATTGCCGGTGCCGGAGCTGCGACAGGATTGGCCGGGCTGTGGCTGCGGACGGAAGAAGGACGGAATAAGCGGCGTGGGTGCACTGCCACCGAGATAGCGGAGAAGATGGGACAGAAAAACAAAGAGGAAAAGAAAGA
>JADBJO010003570.1:152500-162500 GCA_016801955.1 Conus betulinus | reverse complement strand
ATCTGAAGATGCAACGGACTAAACATCCTCTACACTGTAATACTGAGACTCTCAGGCACGCTATTTTCATGGAGCTGCTTGCTCTTTTTTTTTTTTTTAATGACGGTCTAACTCGTTTCATTTCTGGACTCAGCTCTGCACATGTCCCCTAAGTTACTCGTTCACATCTCGGGTCGGTAAAGAGGTGGGGGGGGGGGGGGGGGGGGGGTTGTGTGGGAATAGGACGAGTATATTATTCGAATATCTTTGTTTTTGATGACGCTTTATTCCGATTTCATGATGTCTTCAACATGGCGCCCAAACATTTCACTCAGTCGTGACTTTTCTGTGTAATCTTTCGTGTGTTCATTCTTTATGCTGACTGCTTTGTTATGAAAGTTGATACACTGTGCTTTGATTTAGAACTTTTGGGGTTTGGACGTCCAAAACCTCTTGTCGGTGAGATTCAACGTAAGATGTCCCAAATCAGTCCTCGCTGAAATCCAACGAGAGTTGTCGCAAAATCAGTTGACGGGGAGATCCAGATTTCCCCCAGCTTCCGGTCCTGTTTTTTTCGGCCTTCTCCTTCTAGCCTTGCAATCTTTGGTGCCAATCCCTGAGCAAAATGGAAGTTGGCACTCCATCAAAAGTTTGAAATGGAACTGTCCATTTGGTTTATTTAGTTCTTTTGGAACCGTTTATTTTTGATTAGTTCGTTCTGATTTCAAGTCCACGCCCAGCTGGCGTGACATGGCAGACAGTGGGGGGGGGGGGGGGGGGGGGGGGGGGCGGGGGGGGGGGGGGGGGGGGGGGGGGGGGGGGGGGGGGGGGGGGGGGGGGGGGGGGGGGGGGGGGGTGGGGGGGGGGGTACATTGGGGTGGGGGGGGGGTGGGGGGTGGTTCGGGGGATTTGGGGGGGGGGGGGGGGGGGGGGGGGGGGGGGGGGGGGGGGGGGGGGGGGGCGGTGTTTTGGGGGGGGGGGGGGGAGGGGGGGGGGGGGGGGGGGGGGGGGGGGGGGGGGGGGGGGGGGGGGGGGGGGGGGGGGGGGGGGGGGGGGGGGGGGGGGGGGGGGGGGGGGGGGGGGGGGGGGGGGGGGGGGGGGGGGGGGGGGGGGGGGGGGGGGGGGGGGGGGGGGGGGGGGGGGGGGCAGCCAAAATAGCCATTTTCATGTCGAGTGATAGCGTGACTGGAACTCCAACTCCTGACTGTCCACTAAACGCTGTTGCCAGCTGAGCCAGCCATGCATTCCAGTTTTCGACTGTCGCTGTTTTCAGGTGAAGCAGATGAGGGATGAGGGTACGTAGCAGTTAGCGGTGCTGTACATTAGTTCACGTGGCACTCATCACCGCTGTTCATATGTCACTCAGCATGCTCATATGCCAGTCAGCAGCGCTGTTCATGTGTCAATCGGCATGCTGATATGTCTACCACTAGCACTGCACATTAGCTCACCTGTCAACCAGAAGTGCCGATCATTAGCTGATGAGCCCAGTTAAATGAACCATCTTGCAACAATCTGGAGCAAGACTTTAAGAAAGGTTGCGCGCGCGAAACAGCGAAACTCTCTGTCTCTCTCTCTCTCTCTCTCTCTCTCTCTCTCTCTCTCTCTCTCTCTCTCTCTCTCTCTCTCTCTCTCTAAGTGCAGGCCTATCATCAAACACTGTGTTAATGACACCTTTCAGCATATATGACTGTCCTGTGACTACGATGCAGCATAGGCCTAAACCTCAGATCTGTCGGTTTTGAATAAGTTCAATGTATATATTACAGTGACGTACTGTGTCACAGCGTCGACTTATATCATTTTTTTTGCAAAGAGGCTAGTACTCAAGCATCGGGTTGAGGACCAAGACCAGATGAAGTAAAGAAATGCTGTTGGTGCACTGGCTTGTACACTGTCGTTTTTCCGCGCACCTGTGAGCAAATATTGTTCGATTTTCTTTAAAAGGTCTAGCCGAACAGCAGAATGAGCAGATCTACCAACAGTAGGCTGAAGAGAGGCAGCTTTGTTTACCGGTCACGATGTCTTCACAGAGCACAAGCTGTCACGAAGGAAGACCAAACAAAACCCGTGACAATGACTGTCAGTGCCCCCTCATCAATGGCACCAGTTCCTATACATCATATACACCAGTATTTCTGGAGTCGACAGCAGAGGGAATCAGTAAGACACACGACGAAAAGAGCAGGCCATGGAACCACACTTGCTGCCCCCCCCCCCCCCCCCCCCCCCCCCCCCTCGCCCCCCCCCCCCCCCCCCCCCCAAAAAAATGTCACAAAAGTTTCAGCAGCTAATCCCAACTTCAATGGTGCCAGAATCTTCATCTGGTACACACAGTGATAAAGAACTTGCTGTTCCAACAGACAAGCATTCCAACTTTAAAGACAGAGGCAGTAGCCACTCCTGAAGCTCTCCCAACATTTGGCCTGCGAGACGAACGGGTTGAGTCGTTGTCTTTTCTGATGCCCTCTCTTTTCTCAGAAGCCATCCAAAAACATCAACTTTCAGACAGAGACTGAAACCCTCCAGAAAAAAAAAAAAACAAAAACTCCTCAAATTTGGCCTGAGCTGCAGGTTGGATCCTTGTCCTCTCTGATGCCTCATCTGCTCTCAGATACCAGACACCCATCAACTTTCAGACAGAGACCGAAGCCCTCCATAAAACCCTCCCCCAAATTTAACCAGACCAATACGTTGAGTCGTTGTCTTCTCGGATGCCCTACCTTCTCTCAGAAACCATCCAACCTCTCTCCGCCACTCTCACTGCAGGGAGCGGTTCTTCAGAGGATCCCAGCACACTGCGGGACTGGTGACAAGGATAGCGCACGTACATTGCACACATCATGATCCGGAGAGAGGAGAGAGTCGCAACCCGGTGTCTTGCAAAGAAAATCAAAACATGCAAGAAGAGCTCAGCAGACTGAACAAATGACAGCTCCACCGTCTCCAGTTCAGATCAGCTAACAGCAAGCATCCGCTAGGCCTGGACGCAATCACTTACGCCGTCCACTGCACACGAAGTGTGGTGCTGGACAGTCGGTCCAATGTCTTTGTGGTCAGAGACCAATGGCAGCAAACCACATCGCCCCAAAGCTGCCCACAGCATGAGGCTTTGAGAGGCATGCTCACACTTGATGCACGTCTGTATGGCATCCTGGAGAGAACAGAAGATTCTATCTGGGACGCTGCAGTGAGCGTCTGTTGAGGCCCACAAGTACATAGAAGAACAGAGTCAAGCAGTAGTTGACGTATCGTATATTATTGACATCATTCCGTTTTTAAGTTCCTCACCTTCATAATGAACTAGTTTATCATTATCTGACATCTGCAGTTTGCAAATGTTGATCGTAACCAGCTATTTTGAACAACAATAATAATAATAATAATAATATAATAATAACAAAACAGCCTTTACTACAAGTGAAAAAAGTTGAATTTGGTTTCTGTGGTTTCGTGGGGTAATGGGGGTGGTGGTGGCCTGTTGCCATGATCAACGTCACAGACATTTCACATCAAGAGCCATCCTAAAAAAAAAAAAAATAAAAAACATGCCATAGACACTCCCTATTTCCTCAGATATGATGAAACTTTGTTAACTCTGTTGTTGCAACTAAGAAGAATCAAAGCCTTGTTCCTGCACACTTCAATGGACTTGGCGCTGACTGAAACGATTTGTAGGTAAGACTTGGTTCTGGTCTGTCGTTGAAGTGATCCTGAGAAAGACACAGATCGACTCGGCTAAAACAAATTCAGAGCCTCTAGCTACAGCACATGCTTCATGAATCTGTCGCTCTCAGACTATCACAACAGCCCCACTACAAAACCGTGTCCTTCTCGACATTTGTTTTACACTCCATTTCAGTGTGTTCTCTCTCATTGATCATGATCACATCCTCTCACTTTTTCACAAGTCACCCAATCGGAAGCTCACAAAACATGGGGCAAGACATTCAATCACTAATCATGGAATATTCTCGAATGTTCGAGGCTTGTGACGTAGCTCACCCAATCAAAATTCACGGACCTTTCTGAAGACAGTTTTTAAAAGGCTGGTTTTTAGCGACACCCTGGAATCATGACGCAGTTTCGCGAAACGTGCCTTACTTGGTACGTAAACGTCACATTGACCTGCACACGTACAAAGCGAAACCTAAGATCTAAATCGACCGATGATACTGATGATGATGATGATGATGATGATGATGACGATGATGATGATGATGACGGTGATGATGATAATGGCGAGATGTGATGATGTTGATGATGATGATGATGACGATGATGATGATGATGATGATGATGATGATGATGATGATGATGATGATAATGACGTTGATGACAATGATGATGATAATGATGATGATGATGATGATGATGATGACGATGACGATGATGATGACGATGATGATGATGATGATGATACGTGAAGTCAAAATGTTCTCATAGCTGTTAAGATCATCTGTTACTAGAATCCAGGATCTGCCACCTACACCCTCTCTGCGCCACAGTTATCCACACCAACATCTACAGGATTCGTCTCTGGGCCACATTAGATCCTTTCACCTGGTGTTGTGAAATCAGTTCTGTAGACTGTGCGTTATCGTCCTGATAGACACACACCAACGTTATCTCCGCGGCGTAGGTAATGATTTCAGAACCGTGACAAATTTAACCCATTATCAGACAATAACTGTTTACATTATGCAAGGCACCCAAAGATGTGCTTGAGAGATGACTAATGCTTCTGTTCCGTACAATAATTCTGGTAATGTATTTTGTTACTTACTTCAGTCCACGCTTCTTTTCAGCAAAATGAATCTGATGGCGTAGTACTTTGTGACTTATATATTTCAAATTTTAGCGCACCACCAAATTTAACCCATTATCAGATATAAATTTTTATAATACGAGGCACCCAGAGATGTACTTGAGAGATGAATTACGCTTCTTTTCCGTACAATAATTGTGTTGAAATAGCTTTGTTACTTGATATCTTTCAGTCTACGCTTCTTTTCCGTGTAATAATTCTGATGTTGTAGTACTTTGTGATTTGCATATTTCAGTCCACGCTTCTTTTCGGTATAATAATTCTGATGAAATAGTATGATAATTCTGATGAAATAGCACTTTGTGACTTATATATTTCAGTCCACGCTCCTTTTCTGTGTAATAATTCTGGTGCCATAGTACTTTCTGGCTTATATATTTCATTCCACGCTCCTTTTCTGTGTAATGATTCTGGTGCCATAGTACTTTCTGGCTTATATGTTTCAGCCCACGCTTCTTTTCTGTGTAATAATTCTGGTGCCGTTGTGCTTTGTGGCAGTCCAATATGTTTCAGTCCAATTCTTCCTGTCTCATCTATTTGTGTGCTCCATGTGGCCCCATGTCACGGCTACTTCAGTGGCCTTCAGATTCCCGGTTCGAATCCTGAATAAGCCGTTTTTTCTTCTATCAAACTTAAGATGTAGTCCAAGATCTGGTCTTTCAGTGTGGTCACTTAAAACCCTGCCTGCAAATGCACTTTATAACGTGAAAAAAAAACGTCGATGACAGACGTCTAGTAGTAATAAGAAACATTGATGAAGAAAGCATCTATTGTTGTGTGAAATATCATGGAAATAACAATAACAACAACAACAAACAACACACACAACGACCATGACGACGACAATGACAACGACAACGACAACAACAAAAAAGTAATAAACAACACAACGACGACGACTACGACGACAACGACGATGACGACGACGACGACAACAGCAACAACAACAACAACAACAACAACAACAACAACAACAACCAGTGAAATGTAGTACAAATACAATACGAGACGAATACAATCTGTTACCCAACAACAACAGCCAACGCCATACAAGACAGGACAGCGAACTGCCACACATTACAACGTAATGTACGCTATCGGTAAACTATCTTGCTGACGAGAACGACAGAATCCCAAGCCATTGTCACAATACGTTTTATTCTTTTCTTTTTTTTTTCACTGACTGAATAAACCGGATCAATTACACCTCGACCTTTCTTTGATTACATCGGATTCTTGTGACTAAGAATCCATAAAACATCTTCATTCTTCTGGTTGGTTTTGTGTGCTTTCGCTCTCCGTTGCTCCTGTCGCTCGTGTTCATTACGTATTGGTGGCGCTGTCGTTATCTTGGTTGATATTGTTTTTAACGACACAACAACAACAAACAACAGCAACAAAAGACCCAGCATGGCCATATTCATCACGTGGAGGATATAATTATTATTCCTTATGTAGAAAAAAGCATCTGTCATTTGCTTGTCATGGACTGAAACTCATTCTCTGAAATAAATAATCAATTACGCGTGGGGAAAAATGTCACTCCATCAAGGTGACTCAGAGAACAGATGAAAATAGAAGACGAAGGAGCAAGAGGGAAGGGGGAAAGTAGGGATGGGGTGGGGGGGGGGGGGGGGGGGGGGGAGAGTGATGGATGCCTGACAATGTGGTGTCATTGTGCGTAAAATCGCTTCCGTTCAGCGCCACAAAGCATGCGTTCACTAGGATGATTGCGTAGTACAAAACACGGGGAGAAAGGTTGCATTCATCAATTTTCGTAAGAAAAGAAGTAAAAGAAACTGGTAATTGGAGTCAATATATCAAATAAGAGAGAGAGAGAAGAGAAGAAGAAGAAGAAGAAGAAGAAGAAGAAGAAGGAGGAGGAGGAGGAGGAGGAGGAGAGGAGGAGGAGGAGGAGGAGGTGAAGGATTGAGAGGTGGGAGAAGAGAAGAAGATAAGAAGATGAGAAAAGAGTATAGAAAGGAATCAAATCAAAATCGATAATAAACGACAATGGAGACAGAGAGGAGAAGGACAAATGGACAGACAGGACACACAGTGACAAACCAAAACAGACAGACAGACAAACAAACAAACAAACAACAAACAGCCAGTTCCGCCACGGAGTGCTATACGAAGAACTCCTGTTCCCTCCGCACTTTGAGGCGAATGCTGTTCTCCACTGGGGGTATCAAGTTCTCCAAGGTGTCCGAGGAACCGAAGAGCTCCTTCTCATCGTCCCGCCGGTTCTTGCCGGAGCTCACGGGCCGCACCCTGGCCCGACACTGCAGGGCAATGTACACCACACACACCACGATGATGATGGCGCCCACCACCACCATCACCGACAGTTTCAGCTCGAAGATCACGTGCTTGTTGTGCCACAGGAAGCGGTGGTAGGCCTCCGCTCCGCCCAGGGGTCTGGGGGTGTGATGGTGGGTTGTGGTCGTGGTGCTGGTGGAAGATGGGCTGGTAGTCCTGTTCCCGCACCCCGCCCTCGTCCGCTTCTGTCATGGCTGGTGGAATCTGTGTAGAGCTGACGGCACACAAAAAGCCAGAGGAGGAGGGGCAAGATGGAAACAACAGATGCCAACGATCCCACAGTACCCAATGTGTGGATGGATCGCTTTATTTTCAGTTGGTTTTAGTTTTTCTCAGCTGATTAGATATCCACTTTTGATTCCCAGTAGGCGTCTGGGGAAAAAAAAACTCCTCACACATTCACGAGTTTGTTGTTGTGTTGTTGTTGTTGTTGTTGTTGTTGCTATTGTTGACGAAACTGTCATCTAAACCAGCGATCACGCGCCCTGCAAAATCAAGGTCGTTTGTGTTGGGAACGTGAAGCACGTGTCATAGCCAGGTGGAAAAAAAACAGTCTGCCCTGAAATCAGACCAGATGACGCCGGCAGTCAGGCCAAATTGTGAAATTGTGAAAGGTTACCGCACGTCTGCAAAGATCCACCCAGAAATGCGACAGAACAACAACAACAACAATTATAAAAAAAAAACCCTTCCAGGCTTGGCCGTCAGTCTGGCTGGAGGCCTGCCAAACAAGCATCAGGTTTCAGACATCGACCCGATTGACCTTGACCTTTATCAACGTTTTGGCCTGATTTCCCTTTATCTCGTTTATGATGCTTGACGCCAGAAAATTACACCATTCGCTGTGCACGACAGAAAAGTTCACAACAGCCAACTTCAGTGGTCCAAACCTGCGATTTCCTGCCGAATAATAATAACGTGGTCAAATCCATGTCCTGACAATAGCCAGAGAGTGAAAGAGAGGGAGAGAGAGAGAGAGAAAAAAAAAAGTATTATACAGACAGGAAGCTTTCACTCTGCTGGCCTATGGGATCGTTTTTGACTATTGAAGCCAGCAAAGAACCATTTCCACCGGGAAGCACACGCCATTGACAACAGCCACACGCAATTTCCTCATCAGCGGATGCGGCAGCTCCAAATGGGGGGAGAAGGGGAGGGGGGAAGAGAGAGAGAGATATAGGTCCCGTAAGGAATCGAAATCAGGATGGTGTTTCACCGGCAGAATCAGTATGGCGTTTCCGGACACCTCATAATATGGCAAGCAACGGGATAAGAGTGTGATTTGGCTGGTACCATGTTCACGTTGAGTTCACCGGGCAAATGCACTCCCTATAGATTACATTGCAACACACAGACACACGCCTTTGACTACAAGCATAGGCAGATCTGATGTGGGATTCTTTTTTTTTTTCTTTACAGCTAAGTCATCTTTTGATATATTGTACTGACACTACGCTTTTTACTTGAAGTTTAAGAATAAATCACTCGAATGGGGTAGGCGCCTGAAGTTTGGTTGATAGCTAGATTGGTTAGTTGTTTGTTTGTTTTCTTCATTTGTTTGGGGATTTTTGGCGTCTATCGAAGTACCACACCTGTGCCTATAATTCACAAAATGTCATGCAACCAGCAATGCCCTCAACATGCTCTGGAACATGCATTCTTCGTCAAGATTCTCCAAAAACGACTCGCATCGTCGCGAACGCATTCCGGTGTTAATACATATAGATATCGGCTGCTGTCTCCTGTGATCTTTGACTATCAGACGCTTCCCCCCCAAAACACCAACGTTGCACATTCCTCTGACAGGTGATAGACAGACAACAGCAGACACAACGGCAGTCTCAGACATTTCGATGAAGATATTTAGGGTGCTGGTCTGGTGTCAATTGGTGCTGATTGACGGCACTATATGTCACTGACGTCAACGACAGGCTTGGGAGGCGAGGTGGAAGAGGGCGGCGATATGATGACTGGGTGTGAGACATGGGGCAGACTGTACCAGCTGACATGAATGACTAATCCTGCATCGCCCGTCACGTCTCGCTCAGCTGTGTCGCCAAACGCAGGTCACGGTTCAGTGCTGTGCTCGTTGAACCAGGTCATGGCAAACCCCGTGACTTCACGTGAGCTCCTGATTGGTTCGATCTGCTGACAAACAAAGAAACAGAGAGGAATCATGAAAAAATGGCATAAAATATTCAGGATTACTGCATTCTTGTTGTTCTTTCAAATCGTTGTGTGGTTTAAATTCTTCTCATTGGCTGAAATAGGCTGAATGCCTTTTGTTTTACAAGATGTTTGGTCTTCCATTGTGGTTTTTGTTCGAATGAATGTCTCTCTCTCTCTCTCTCTCTCTCTCTCTCTCTCTCTCTCTCTCTCTCTCTCTCTCTCTCTCTCTGTGTGTGTGTGTGTGTGTGTGTGTGTGTGTGTGTGTGTGTGTGTGTGTGTGTGTGTGTGTGTCAACAGCTTGTTTACATTAGTCCTGAAGAGACAGGCTTTCAAACGGGAGACGTCGCTGCCCAATTAGGGGGCTTTTTCTGCTGGACACAAGTTTGGACACTTGTCGCTGCCAGGAACCACAAGCACGCGACACACACTCAGTGAGCTCTTCACAGAGCGCAACATCTGTCACTTGCTGGGGCCTTCCACGGTCAACGTCATCCTTCTTCCCTCTATCGCACGTTCGAAGGCAGAACAATGTTTGACACTGGGAACTGGGCTGTGTGGGAGTTGGGACGTTTTCCATTTGGCTCCTGCATGTGTGGACACAGTAGCGTCAGACAGAGACACACACAGCATCAAACTCACCCATCCACCCCCCACCCCCACCCCCTACCGCTCTCCCTCCAGCATGCAGACAGGTTCTGGAGA
>JADBJO010003570.1:135000-142500 GCA_016801955.1 Conus betulinus | reverse complement strand
CACACCCCTCACATGTTCCTTCTCCTCAGCTCCACACCCCTCTCCTGAACACACCCCTCACATGTTCCTTCTCCTCAGCTCCACACCCCTCTCCTGAACACACCCCTCACATGTTCCTTCTCCTCAGCTCCACACCCCTCTCCTGAACACACCCCTCACATGTTCCTTCTCCTCAGCTCCACACCCCTCTCCTGAACACACCCCTCACATGTTCCTTCTCCTCAGCTCCACACCCCTCTCCTGAACACACCCCTCACATGTTCCTTCTCCTCAGCTCCACACCCCTCTCCTGAACACACCCCTCACATGTTCCTTCCTTCTCCTCAGCTCTCTACCCCTCTCCTGAACACACCCCTCACATGTTCCTTCTCCTCAGCTCCACACCTCTCTCCTGAACACACCCCTCACATGTTCCTTCTCCTCAGCTCCATACCCCCTCTCCTGAACACACCCCTCACACGTTCCCTTCTCCTCAGCTCCACCCCCTCTCCTGAACACACCCCTCACGTGTTCCTTCTCCTCAGCTCTCTACCCCTCTCCTGAACACACCCCTCACGTGTTCCTTCTCCTCAGCTCTCTACCCCCTCTCCTGAACACACCCCTCACGTGTTCCTTCTCCTCAGCTCACACCCCCTCTCCTGAACACACCCCTCACATGTTCCTTCTCCTCAGCTCTCTACCCCTCTCCTGAACACACCCCCCTCACACGTTCCTTCTCCTCAGCTCCATACCCCTCTCCTGAACACACCCCTCACGTGTTCCTTCTCCTCAGCTCCACACCCCTCTCCTGAACACACCCCCCTCACATGTTCCTTCTCCTCAGCTCCACACCCCTCTCCTGAACACACCCCTCACATGTTCCTTCTCCTCAGCTCTCTACCCCTCTCCTGAACACACCCCTCACATGTTCCTTCTCCTCAGCTCCACACCCCTCTCCTGAACACACCCCTCACATGTCCTTCTCCTCAGCTCCATACCCCTCTCCTGAACACACCCCTCACATGTTCCTTCTCAGCTCCACACCCCTCTCCTGAACACACCCCTCACATGTTCCTCCTCCTCAGCTCCACACCCCTCTCCTGAACACACCCCTCACGTGTTCCTTCCTCAGCTCTCTCAGCTCTCTACCCCTCCTCCTGAACACACCCCTCACGTGTTCCTTCTCCTCAGCTCCATACCCCTCTCCTGAACACCCCTCACATGTTCCTTCTCCTCAGCTCTCTACCCCTCTCCTGAACACACCCCTCACATGTTCCTTCTCCTCAGCTCCACACCCCCTCTCCTGAACACACCCCCTCACATGTTCCTCTCCTCAGCTCTCTCACCCCCTCTCCTGAACACACCCCCCTCACATGTTCCTTCTCCTCAACTCCACACCCCTCTCCTGAACACACCCCTCACATGTTCCTTCTCCTCAGCTCTCTACCCCTCTCCTGAACACACCCCCTCACATGTTCCTTCTCCTCAGCTCCACACCCCTCTCCTGAACACACCCCTCACATGTTCCTTCTCCTCAGCTCTCTACCCCTCTCCTGAACACACCCCTCACATGTTCCTTCTCCTCAGCTCTCTACCCCTTTCCTGAACACACCCCTCACATGTTCCTTCTCCTCAGCTCTCTACCCCTCTCCTGAACACACCCTCCTCACGTGTTCCTTCTCCTCAGCTCCACACCCCTCTCCTGAACACACCCCTCACATGTTCCTTCTCCTCAGCTCTGCTCTCTACCCCCCTCTCCTGAACACACCCCCCTCACACGTCCCTTCTCCTCAGCTCTCTACCCCTCTCTCCTGAACACACCCCTCACATGTTCCTTCTCCTCAGCTCCACACCCCCTCTCCTGAACACACCCCTCACATGTTCCTTCTCCTCAGCTCCACACCCCTCTCCTGAACACACCCCTCACATGTGTGTTCCTTCTCCTCAGCTCTCTACCCCTCTCCTGACCACACCCCTCACGTGTTCCTTCTCTCCTCAGCTCTCTACCCCTCTCTCCTGAACACACCCCTCACATGTTCCTTCTCCTCAGCTCTCCACACCCCTCTCCTGAACACACCCCTCACATGTTCCTTCTCTCAGCTCTACCCCTCTCCTGAACACACCCCTCACATGTTCCTTCTCCTCAACTCCACACCCCTCTCCTGAACACACCCCTCACATGTTCCTTCTCCTCAGCTCTCTACCCCTCTCCTGAACACACCCCTCACATGTTCCTTCTCCTCAGCTCCACACCCCTCTCCTGAACACACCCTCACATGTTCCTTCTCCTCAGCTCTCTACCCCTCTCCTGAACACACACCCCTCACGTGTTCCTTCTCCTCAGCTCTCTACCCCTCTCCTGAACACACCCCTCACATGTTCCTTCTCCTCAACTCCACCCCCTCTCCTGAACACACCCCTCACATGTTCCTTCTCCTCAGCTCCACACCCCTCTCCTGAAACACACCCTCACATGTTCCTTCTCCTCAACTCCACACTCCCTCTCCTGAACACACCTCTCACATGTTCCTTCTCCTCAGCTCTGTACCCCTCTCCTGAACACACCCCTCACATGTTTCCTTCTCCTCAGCTCCACACCCCTCTCCTGAACACACCCCTCACATGTTCCTTCTCCTCAGCTCTGTACCCCTCTCCCGAACACACCCCTCACATGTTCCTTCTCCTCAGCTCTCTACACCCCTCTCCTGAACACACCCCCACATGTTCCTTCTCTCAGCTCTCCACCCCTTTCCTGAACACACACCCCTCACATGTTCCTTCTCCTCAGCTCCACACCCTCTCCTGAACACACACTCTCACATGTTCCTTCCTCACTCAGCTCCACACCCCTCTCCTGAACACACCCCTCACATGTTCCTTCTCCTCAGCTCCACACCCCTTTCCTGAACACACCCCTCACATGTTCCTTCTCCTCAGCTCCATACACCCCTCCTCCTGAATATACCCCCTCACATGTTCCTTCTCCTCAGCTCCATAATCCCCTTTCCTGAACACACCCCTCACATGTTCCTTCTCCTCAGCTCTACACCCCTCTCCTGAACACACCCCTCACATGTTCCTTCTCCTCAGCTCTCTATACCCCTCTCCTGAACACACCCCTCACATGTTCCTTCTCCTCAGCTCCATACCCCTCACTGAACACACCCCTCACATGTTCCTTCTCCTCAGCTCTACACCCCTCTCCTGAAACACACCCCTCACATGTTCCTTTTCCTCAGCTCCATACCCCTCTCCTGAACACACCCCTCACATGTTTCTTTCCTCAGCTCTACACCCCCTCTCCTGAACACACCCCTCGTATGTTCCTTCTCCTCAGCCTCCCGACCTTTACCCAGGATACATAAAACCCAGTGGCCACAATTCCGTCTGAGAGAGAACTGATTCCGGTGCCAGAGCCACCAGGAACGACGTCATTCCCACTGTCCACCAACCAGCCAGTCAGTCCGCTGAAACTGACGAGGTCATCAAAGCGCTGGACCTTGTTTCCCAGAGCTGACGAGGCAGGGACAGAGTCTCTCTCTGTGTCTTCTTGGTCAGTACAGAAGGCTTAAATATCCAGAAGATCATAAAAAAAAAGTGAAGAAATTTTATTTCAGATACATCAGAGCCACACCCATATATCTCTATACATAAAAAAAGTTCAAGGATACATGATTGTGGCTCTAATATGATATTTATTTAAACAAAGTAACGTCATTCTTTTTATTTCATGTTTCTATTGCTTTTCATCATTACTTTATTTATAAGGTAAATGATAATAGATATTATGTAAATAAATAAAAAAAATAATAAAAATACATAAAATATGATAAAGACAATTTAACCAAGGCAGAATCAGACGTCACTGTAGTGCGAGCGGGACGGGACGGGCGGGCGGTGAGAGAGAGAGAGAGAGAGAGAGAGAGAGAGAGAGAGAGAGAGAGAGAGAGAGAGAGAGAGAGAGAGAGAGAGAGAGAGGGAGTGACTGAGAGTGAGAGAGACATAATAATAAAAAGAAAATAAATGAAATAACAGGACCAGGCGTGATTATCCAATATATGATTTTGCAGTTGGTATCTGAACAGCTCCGTCAGTGAGTTTATTGTCGGCGTTGTTCTTTTCCTGGAGCGCCCAATATTTCTCACCATATGATTTTGTTGTTGTTGTTGAATTTCATATTATGCTGATTGATGAGAAAGAGGATAATGAAGATGATGCTACGGATTTCCATTCCGGTCTGAGACTGCATGACAGGGCTGTACTCTACGCTTCCTTTCATAATATATCTCGGCGTCAACCAGGTCCGAGAGATACAGACACCTGCAGTGTTGGTCAGGAAAAATTTGGGCAAGACTCTCAGAGACGCATCCATTAAGTGGATGAAAACTCGACTGTGTGGTCCCAGTCTTCCCAACTAAGCCCGTAGACAAATCAACTCTGGGTAGGAGCCGGTCGGGGCAGAAAAAACCCACATGACTTTGATGGGATTCGAACCCATGACCTCATAGCCAGGGGTCCGCGACGCCAACTACTTCGCCACGGAGGCTGGTCACCATATGATATTGTTCATGTCGTTTTTCTTGCCGTGTTGTAGAAGACCTCGGGGTCATCTTCTTCCACCAATGCAGACTGACCAGTGAGACACGGCGTGCGTGCGTGTGTGTGTGTGTGTGTGTGTGTGTGTGTGTGTGTGTGTGTGTGTGTGTGTGTGTGTGTGTGTGTGTGTGTGTGTGTGTGTGTGTGTGTGTGTGCGTGCGTGCGTGCGTGCGTGCATGTGCGTGCATGTGTGATATTGCCGTTGTTCTGCTAAACAACAGTAGGGGGAGTATTGATTTTGTGCATTTCTTATCTCTAGCATTTGTAATGTTTGAGGAAGTTACAGTTGTCAACCATTTACTTGCCTGTGTTGTATTGCCTATGAAATATGCCTCGCTCTTTAATGGTCATGTGGTCGTTTCCGTTCCTTTAGCGATCTTACAACACGGCTTTTGTTCTTTTGTTCTCTCTCTCTCTCTCTCTCTCTCTCTCTCTCTCTCTCTCTCTCTCTCTCTTCTCTCTCTCTCTCTCTCTCTCTCTCTCTCTCTCTCTCTCTCTCTAAACCTCAATCCTTGATCGAATAAAAGTTTTCTCAGTTCTGATTTCTGAGCTCTCTCTCTCTCTCTTCCTCTCTCTCTCTCTCTCTCTCTCTATCTATCTCTCTCTCTCTCTCTCTCTCTCTCTCACTCGCTGTCTCTGTCTCTCTCTCTGTCTGTCTGTCTGCCTGTCTGTCTGTCTTCTCTCCTCTCTCTCTCTCTCTCTCTCTCTCTCTCTCTCTCTCTCTCTCTCTCTCTCTCACAGTGTCGATCATCACCCTCTCCTTCATTACATCACTAACAGCTTTTCTCTGTCTCCATCCCAACTCTCCTCCACAGCAGATTCAATCGCTGAAAGCACTGGCCGCTGTAACCCTGAAGGTGCCAAAGAAAGGTCCGTAGACCGGACAGCATAGCTGCGCTTCCCCCCCCCCCCCCCCCCCCCCCCCCCGTCTCCTCCCCTCTCCCCTTTTCCCCATCCCTCCTCCACCCCTTCGTCAAGTGACCAGTGCATCAGCCCAGCCTGGTCATAAATATTTAGCGAGCCTTCTTTCCCCGTCTCTCTTAAAACTACCCCTGACGTTTATCTGCTATAAAAGATGATTATGAGGCACAGGCCGCTGGCCCGGACAATAACCCCGCTGTATTGCTAGCAGCATTGGAAGCTATCGAGATGGTGCACACACACACACACACACACACACACACACACACACACACACGCACACACACACACACACACACACACACACACACACACACACACACACACACACACACACACACACACACACACACACACACACACACACACAATGCATCGGCCCTGGTCGATGGGTGTTAGGTGTTTCATGGGAACGAGTCTGGGGAAATCTGAAAGACAAACATCAAGAAACAACTGTGTGTCAGTCTCAAGGCAGGTAGGTTATCCATACGCGTCTCTAAGTACAGCAAGATAAATTGCTGTATGGCAACAGAACACAGAATTGTGAAGAATCGTTTAAAAGAAGAAGCAGACATGGTTTTATTTCAACGCATCGCTCTCAGAACGACTGTCATTAGAGGCGGTTAGTTTCTATGGTTAAGAAAGGGTATTTGCTCCACAAGACAATCCAGGACGAAACACGATGCATTTTGACTTCTTGGGTCTTCTTCAGGCCAAAGCAAACAATATTTAGGACAATGAAAACAAAAGAACGATCCACAACTTTTCTTCTCATGTTCGGCGTAATGTTGTTCGAATTTGCTTCAGTTTCCATCTTGAGACACCTCGCTTTGAGACTTACCTTCTATGGTTAAGTTTAAAATCCTATTGCCCAAGAGAGCCAGAGGGGCAGATATCTATGTTGTCCTGGATGTGATTTTGGGAAGGAGCAGATATCTACGTCATCTAGGGTATGATTTGGGAAGGAGACTATCTTCCCCTTTCTGTCCATTGCAGCCTCCATGAATAGGGTCAGGTACCATTTTACTGGACAGAGAGAGTTTTCAGGCCGTAGAAAATCGGGCCCCATGGAGGGAGCAAACTCACTATACATCAGCTCTAACTATTGGATTGCCGAGACTCTATGACGGCAGTATATATGATTCGACTGCTCAATATTTCTTCGGCTTGAAAACCTCACTGTCACTTAGCAGTCACACGCACCTGCTTCAATTCAAACAAAGACAGAATCCAATGGCATCCCAAAGCAGCCGACGAAAGGTAGAAAAACTCAAACGAGAAGAAAGCGCTATAAGGATAAAACAAAATGCTGAGAAACTAAAAGAAGAAAAAAAGAAGAAAAAAGAAACACCCGAAGGTGCCGGGAAGGACCCAGAGAAGCACTGTCTTCGCCTGCGTTGAAAACTAAAATCGTTAAGTAAAGCGTATAAAATTCAGGGGGAACTCTTTCAGGCTATGCTTGGGGATCCATTTAAAGATGCAAAGAGGAGGTCAAAAGCTGTCAACAGTTAGAGTAGTCAGCTCTATTGTTTATTAGCCCAAGCATTGTTAGTCAAGTTAGAGGCGACAGCAGCTAAGACTTGTACAGAACAGCTTTAGTTTGGAATTCCTTAGAGATGCAGCCCCTCACTGATTGACCAGACAAGTAAACTGTTGAACAATTTAGCAGCGGAGCAGAAAAAAAAATACACGCAAACATTTCTTTCTTCCTACATTTATGACCTGAAAAGATCCATCAACAAAAGAAAAAAAAGGTGTGTGTGTGTGGGGGGGGGGGGGGGGGGGGGAGATAAGTCAGGGCGTTATATCATGAGTATCAAATCCCTCACCAGTAGCACAAGGAGATAACCGCTGTCTTCCCCGAAATAGAACCATTCATATATCCCCCCCCCCCCTCCCCATCCAGCCCCTCCCTCAACCTCGTCTGCAAATGCAGACTGGCCAGTGAGACATGGCTGATTGTGCCTTCCACTCCCCTGGCATCAACTGTAGATACACCACAGA
>JADBJO010003570.1:120000-122500 GCA_016801955.1 Conus betulinus | reverse complement strand
CACACCCCCAGCATTGCCATCGAGTGACCAGACCCTGTTCCAGCCAGCCCATAAATCTCTGGAACCGCCCATTTTCTCCTCCTCCTGTCCACCTTCCCTGACGTTTATCTGTGGTAAAAGACACAGACAGAGAGAGATGGAGACAGGGGCACAGAGATTCCGCGTCTACCTACAACATTAGATGGTCACCAGCCTGCCTGGGTTTCTTTCGTTGGCGTTCGATGCCCGTTTTTTTTTCCTGTCCATCAAGTGGGCTGTGGTCTCACTGGCAGAAGTTTGATGGTTCGTCTATGATGATGATGATGATGATGATGATGATGATGATGATGATGATGATGACGACGAATGCTATTGTTCCTGTTGATGTTGATGTTTTTGCAACTACTATCAAGATGATGATAATAATGGTGGTAGTGGTGATGATGATGAAGATGACGGCAGTGATGATGATGATGATGATGATCATCATCATCATCATCATCATCATCATCATCATCCTCCTCAGAATCATCATCATTATCATCATCATTATTATTGTCATCATGATTATCTCATTCAACATTAAAAGTTTTTTTATTACTATCATTATCATTATTGTTGTTTGTAGTTATATCATTATTATAGTAGTAGTAGTAGTAGTAGTAGTAGCACAATTATCATAATCATTATTGTCATTATCAATATATTCATAATAATTAGTATTAGTATTATTAGTATTATTACTAAATATTATCATCACACACACACACACACACACACACACACACACACACACACACACACACACACACACACACACACACACACACACACAAACGTTCGCGCGCGCACGCACACACACACACACACACACACACACACACACACACACACACACACACACACACACATACATGCAAACACACACAAATAACAACTCCAGAAGCGCAGACAATGTTAGACAAGTACCAAGTTCCGACCACCACATTGGGCTAATGCGCAGGTCAGACAACTGCTAAGTCGTAGCCATGAAATCTTCGTCTCAAATCCTTTCATCTAAGTTGTTCATCTATTCATCCATCAGCTACAAATCATGTGCACTATGGTCTCGTAGTTTGGCACATTCGGTCAAGCGTATATGAGCTAGTCCGCACGTAGTGGTACCTCCTTGATAAATTCTAACCTGGCTCTGCTTGTCTTTTTGTCTGTCTGTCTGTCTGTCTGTCTGCCTGTCTGTCTGTCTGTCTGTCTGTCTGTCTGTCTCTGTGATAAAGATAGAAGGAATATAAAAGTAATGGACGCATTGTAACCACTCCTTGTCAGAAGACAGAATGTGGCGCAATAACAAAAATATTACATTTTTTTTGCTCGCCGCATTTCTTTTTTTTTCTTCTTCTGCGTACGCAGGCTGATACTTCTGCTGACAACCCCTGTATAGACAGGCAAGGATTAATCCCATCTGCCCAACAAAGGGAGTGGAGTTTTGTGTGTATGGCCGTTTAAAGAGCAACTTCAGAATTTCCGACGAAATATATTTTGTAAAAAAAAAAAAAAAAATCTGCAGTGAAAAAACCCACTTTCTTTAATCTTTTTTGTTTCATGAAAAAAAATGCATGCACCCATAAATTGTATCCATGAACCCGGGCACTTTAGAATGATTCATTTCTGACTGATGCGCAAGCGCACCGCTCATACTTATGGGCATAGGAAAATGAATACTCATTTCTGTATGGTTGTGACTGGGTAGACTCATATTTTTTTAATGGGGTGACTTCTCAGAAAGAATGGATGAGTTCACACCAATATCATACACGAAAGCTTACGTTCTATTTTGTTAGATTGCTGCTTCGTTTTGTTTTGTTTGTTTTTTCACTTTAAAGAAGCAGGTCATTTTGGGACAGGAGATGGTGCTGGGATAATACTGATAAAAACAAAAAATAGTCAGCATCATCATGATTTTAATTCGTAGTTCTTGCAAGTTCTGCCATTCAAATGCATGTGTGGGTGCACATTTACCTACGGTATTCATAGCGGGTAACAAACATGGTGGAGAGAATAGTTCTGGGCCAATGACGAAGCCACTGGCATTTGGTGCGGATCTATGACGCAGATCGTTGAATCGAGTCTCTCATCATGTAATACTTATGATGATTATGACAAACTTTCCACTAAACATGAACAGAGTGGAGTACTGTGAAAATGGATAAGTATCCATGAAATAACTGCATTTCAAACAATGGGAAATCAAACAAGCAATTAATCAAGCAACCAAGCAAACAGCTTACTATTTGATAGAAATGTTACCATTTAGTATCTTTTTCATGCCCAATTAAAAAGTTAAAAAGGAAAGTAACTCTATCAATCCATACCACCAATTATTTTCCCTGACGGATGAATAGTTTCCGTTTCATCTCATTTAGTCACTCAGTAGGTGGATCAAATCTCTCGTACGACCTAAGTGGAACTCAGCACCCTGTCGAACGCCCCTCCAGTCGCTATATTTCATCAGTCAAAGATGATA
>JADBJO010003570.1:102500-107500 GCA_016801955.1 Conus betulinus | reverse complement strand
ACACCCCAGCCAAGAAGAATGTTCCAATCAAGCAAAAGGAAAATGACGTCAAGTCAATGACGCTGGAAAGATGACGCGAAATAGGGCGTGGAGAACTCAGGACAAAGAACACCAGAACAACAAGGAACATTCTGACTCCCCCAGTGTTCTGATTATTAGTGATTCTACCTTCAATAAGATTGATTCAGTCCGACTGGGGTTGGCCTATGGTCTTCAAGTTGCAACCCGAAAGGCTTTTTTGTTATTGATGACATCCAAACAGTAGCTGAACAGGGTAGGGAAGATCTGTCTCCTGATCCAGAGTGCGTAGTTTTGCATGTGGGGATAAACGACCTTAAAGGAAAAGGAGCAGTTTGAAAGCGGAAGAAAAATGGTGTCTGCCATAGAGACTGTCAAGGATGCGTTCCCCAAAGCCAAAATAGTTTTCAGTAAGGCTCTTCCGGTTAGACAAGATAGACTGGAGGCAAAGCGCGTGGTATACAATGCTCATGTATACTCCGTGTGCATTGAAAACAAAATCAAAAACGTTTCTTTCGTGGGGTATGACGTTGTAAGTCAGGTGAGACATTATCAGGATCTCCTTCACCCCCCAGTCACGAAGGGGCGCGGTTGATGGCTGGCTTCCTTGGGCGACATCTCCATAATCTCTTCTGGGAGCGGCCAAAACGCAGACAGACGCGGGGAAAGTTCTTTGGCAGAGGATGGTCGCGCCCCCGTGACTTCCTGCCTCCTCCTGGTGTCCGATGGCTCCCCCCTTGGGTTGTCAGAAAATGATTCAATGAATATTGAACTTGAAGATTAACTCTTATGAAGCAACAATGCAATGGGCGTTTCAAAATTTTACAGTGGAATGCAAGGTCTATTTCCACTAACCTACCATCATTCGAAAATCATGTTCTGCAGGGAAATTATTGTGTGCTAGCCCTTCAGTCTCTCAATGTTGAAAAACAGAAGCTTCCCAATTTAAAGGATTTTTTTATTATCCTCCACTTTTTACCATTAACAGGTTAAATGAAAAAGTTCAATGCGCATTATATATAAGGTGTGGCTTTGAATATTCAAATATTTTTTCCGTGGCCAGTACCAAATGATAAAGAAGGATGTTTTGCTGTCGGTGCTGCAGTTAAAGTAAATGATAGCTCAATATATAACATATTATCATGTATTACCCCATCCGGTCCAAAGGAGGACAATACAGATTGGCTTAAAAATACGGATTTCTCTAAGAAAAAATGGATAGTTTTGGGTGATTTTAATGCCCATGCCCCTTTCTGGGATACAAACAGCTCTAAAGTAACATGTAATAGGTTTGTTGAAAATGTTGTAGATTCGGAGTTAATATTATTGAATGATGGTCGCATTACAAGAATTCCTGATGTCTCAACTCATAATCCTAGCGCTATTGATTTGTCTTTAGTGTCCTCAAACTTAGCTGTAGATTATGATTGGTCCCCGGAGAAGATTGTCTTGGAAGTGACCATCTTCCCATTACCATCGCTCTCAATGTCAGTTTCAATTCAAACTCGACAGATCCAGTGGAAAACATACCAAAATATAATTACAAATTTGCGAATTGGGAAGATTACAGTAAATTCTTAGAGTCTCATGATCCTGATTCAATAATCAGTGAAAATATCGATGAATTTTATTCAAATTTTAAGAAAATATTACTACTTTGCAGCTGATAAGGCGATACCAAAATGTGGTTACAAGAAAATTGGTAAATATATTGGTAATGTGTGGTGGACGGGAGTGTAAAATAGCGGTGACATCAAAGCGCAAGGCATTTAAGTCATGGATTAGAAATAAGACTGAAGAAAATTTTCAATCCATGAAAATACAGAAAATATTTGCAAAAAGGTCATCGCTCAAGCAAAAAAGACATATTGGGAAATATTTTTGCTACTCGGAGATTACAGAATCAAAGGATATGTACAAAGTTTGGAAGAAAATAAAAGAGATGAAAAATTGTAACAGGACACAGTCATTTCCTGTGAAACTAGATACGGAATTTCCAACTGCTTTGGATAAGGCTGAGGCATTTGTGAATACTTTTTCATGTAACAGTTGTTCTGCAAGTCTAAATTCAGAGGCTAAGCTTTTTAGAACAACCGAAGAAGAAAAAGATATGTATTCAGACCCTAGCCCAATTCAAGAACACTATTTAAATTCTCCTTTACAAATTACAGAATTGAAAGAAGCATTAGATTCTATTTCTTCTTCAATTTCAGCAGTTGGTCTAGATGGGGTTTCTTACCAGATGCTCTGTCACTTGCCTTCTTCTTGGATAGGTTTGCTACATTCTTTATTCCAAAAATGTTGGGATATTGGCGCTATTCCTAAAATCTGGAAGAGTTCAGTAGTTGTACCAGTTCTAAAAGAGGGCAAAATTAGATCTTCGGTTAACAGCTATAGACAATTTTTCGCTTACTTCTCATGTTGGAAAAATTATGGAAAAAATTATACTCAAACGGATCACTTTTTATTGTGATAAAAATAACATCATTCCAGTTCAGCAGGCTGGCTTTAGGAAAGGGAGATGCACTACAGATCATTTGGTTTAAGCTTACTACTCAGGTCAAACGTCAATTTTCACGAAGAAAAAGTACACTAGCCACATTTTTTGACGTTAAAAAGGCATATGACAGTGTTTGGCATGCCAGATTATTATTCAAATTAAGGAGATTGGAATTTTGTGGCAAATTGTATGGATATATTAAAGCCTTTTTTGAAGGATAGACACATGTGTACAAAAATTGGCAATACCTACTCATCCTTCAGAAGTATAGATATGGGGATTCCACAAGGTTCAATCATTGCACCAATTTTATTCTCCATTTTTGTTTATGATCTTCCAAAAGCTTTGTCTAAGAACACACATGTGGTTCAATACGCTGATGATATTGCAATATGGATGAACACCAGTTTAAGAAAAAAAGTTCGAATAAGAGGATTATAAGTCACGTGCAGACAACAATTATCAACAGGAACTAAACAATTTATCAAATTATATAAAAGAAAATGGTTTAAAATTCTCAGGTGAAAAAAACATGTTTGCTTCTATTTAATAATGGTGAAAATCCTTCCATATTACCATTTTTGAAATTAGAGGATAATATCTTGAAATATCAAAACTGTGTTAAATTTTTAGGAGTCTTTTTGACAACAAAACTTAGTTGGAAAAAGCATATAGAACATTTATTAACCAAGGCAAGAAAAGATTAAACTTTTTAAAAATAATCAACTGTCAGCCTTGGGGGCAAGACACGAAAACTTTATTGCATTTGTCTACTTCTTTAGTTCGATCCAAATTAAAGTATGGCCAAGAAGTATATCATTCTGCTCCAAAATATCTGTTAAAAAGCTACAAAGTTTGGATAGCAAAGCAGTGAAACTGGCCTTAGGTGTACCAGTTCATGCAAATACTATCAAAAGTTATCAAGCTGCAGAGGTTTTTTACCTTTTCAAGAACAACGGCTCTTAGACGTATCAAAATATGTGATTAGAAGTCTGTCAGTTAAGAACTCAGTTACAGCAGAACTATTGATGGATTCGAACAAAGATTATCCCAACGAGCTAGAAATATTTTATATTTACAACCAATTAGAAATTACGCGTATAAGCTTATGTCTCTGATTGTAACATTGATTTTCAACAGTTTCTGAAGATCCAGTCACGCCTAAGATTCCCCCTTGGGAGCATTTGTGTGGAAATTTTGATTATAATTACACAAATGTTTCTAAAACTGAAAACGTTAATCTCTTGGTTAGTGAGGTCAGAGTTCATCTTGACAATTTTTATAGCAATCACCTGAAAATTTACACTGATGGCTCAGTCCTATAACATTGGTAGTGGTTCTGGTTTTGTCATTCCTAGCCTGAATGTGAAAAAGAATTATCATCTTGGCAAAGGATTTTCCATATTTACAGCAGAATTATATGCAATATTGATGGCTTTGAGCTACATTTATGATGCTCCCATGCCTTTTCACAATATTCTCATATGTGTTGATTCAAAATCTGTCTTGCAGTCTCTGGATCATTGGGATGGTAAGGCTCGGAAAGATTTACTTTTTGATATTCATCATATCATACACTGTTTAAGGATTCATGGAATACGTATCGACTTTTGCTGGGTTCCCTCTCATAGTGGTTGAAATGGAATGAAGCAGCAGACATACTTGCTAAAACTGGAGCTAAATATTGCCTCGATCGTAATTCATTATCTTCACTGAAAACATCTTCATCAGAAATGTTGCTAAAGTTAGAAAATTGTGTATATAAAAGAAATTGTGGAGACAATCTCAAATATATAAATACTTGTCCTCGTCACATTTCCAAGATAGTAACAAAAACTCAAGTTAAATGCATGGAACACAAAATATTCTTGCCATGTTTTTTGTACTTGTGGTAATCCTATTTCAGTGCATCATTTGTTGAGAGAATGTTCTGTCTTAACTCCAGTTTATATAGAAAATTCTATTGATATCAACGTCCAAGATATCAGTCAAATATTGTCCAGCCCTTTTATCATAAACATTGCTACAATTATCGCTCAATCTAAAATTGCCAAGCTGCTTTGATGCGTGTTTATTTTTACCACTAATTCAAAAAGTTATTGTCATTTTATTTATTTATTTTATTTTTTTTTCTTTGGGGTTAAGTTTTGTTAGTTGGAGATGACGTTGTAAATTATTTTTCGTCTAATATCATCAATGGTGAACAGAGTGTGTGAGTGAGTGAGTGAGTGAGTGTGTGTGTGTGTGTGTGTGTGTGTGTGTGTGTGTGTGTGTGTGTGTGTGTGTGTGTGAGTGAGTGAGTGAGTGTGCGTGCGTGCGTGCGTGCGTGCATGTGTGTGTGTGTGTGTGTGTGTGTGTGTGTGTGTGCGTGTGTGTGTATGTGTCTGTGTCTGTGTGTGTTAGTGAGTGTGCGTGTGTGCGTCCATGTGTGCGCGCGTGTGTGTGTGTGTGTGTGTGTGTGTGTGTGTGTGTGTGTGTGTGT
>JADBJO010003570.1:85000-87500 GCA_016801955.1 Conus betulinus | reverse complement strand
AAAAAAACTAACATGATGTTATTTCACTCCATATGTCAACTGTCAGCTTTTCTCTAATTAAGAGCCAGAGGTCAGTGACTGCAAGAAATGTCATGGACCCCTTTAGTTGACGTTTGAAAACCAGTCTTCCACCAGTGCAGTTTTTCAACTGACACACACACACACACACACCACACACACGCTGCACGTCGTTTGCTCGCAGACACACACCACAACACACAACACACACACACACACACACACACACACGCATGCACACACACACAACGCACACACACAACACACACACACACCACACACACACACACACACACAAACACACACACACGCACGCACACGCACATACACACACACACACACACCCACACACACACAACACACACACACATACACACACACACACACACACACACACACACCATTTGTTGTGATCCCTTGCTGAAGTGTATTCAAAATGACAATATGACAATGTTGGTTTTGAAACCATTAGTTCAACCACTGACATGATCTTTACAGTGCGACAAGTACGTATCAAATGCTGCCATCACCAGCAAACTTTCTATACACAGCTTTACTGATGTGAAAAATGCCTTCGACATCATCAGCTAAAAAAAAACTCCCTTTTCATAACTAAGAAGATAAGTTGCTCGCCCCAATCTTTTATTAAATGAATATGTTCTGTACAAGATATTCACACATTAGAGTCCACTATAATGGCTGACATCCATTGCCACTAAGGTGGAAAAAAAAGTGGATTTCAGCAAGGCTGAGAGATAGCGCCTACACTTTTAGGCATCGTCTTCTCCCTGTTAATTTTATACACCTTCGATTCACTCAAGGACGGCCAACAGCTTCACCATGAAAACTGACCAAACGCCACGACCTAAAGGTTCATTTCACAGACTCAATCAGACTTCCAGTGACTGTGTCTTCACGATCAACCTGTCAAACATAAATACCATGGACCGGTAATGTTAGCCGAGCCACATATAGCCCGTTTGCCAATCACAGTGTTGAGGTGTTAATGAAGTTCTGCTTGTGTGCTTGACCGTAACGACCAGCCTGCCGCGATCAATGCTGAACTGAGCTAACGAACGGGAAAGGCAGCAGCAGTAACGACCCGCTATTCAAACAAGCCGAGGGCAATGTATGGAGCCGATGTATTGTGCACCTCGCTGTAAGGCAGCGAAGCATGGACGATCTATGTCCAAGAGCGACACCTCAATATCCTCCAGTTGCGGTGAATAAGAAGATCGTTGGCGTCATTTATCACTGTGTGTGCCAGGCAAAGACATCACCAGCAAGGCAAACACCCGCAGTATATCTGCACATCACGCTCAGGGATGTCTTCATTAGCTTGGCCATGCTGACAAAAAAAAAAAGACAAAAGGAAAATCCCAGAAGATGTACGGTGTGGACAGCTGCCCATCAGGCTCCAGTCTTTGTAGCAAACCAGTCCTACTCTTCCAGGATGTCTTCAAACTAGACTCCAGCAATCCTCTCCAGCATGGGAAGGTTTACCATCTGACCACCCATTATGGAGCTAGGCAAGTCAAGTCCAGAGAGGTATGCAGAAAAGAAGCGACTAGAAAGGGGAAACCAGAGGTAAGAGACACCAGACTGTATAGTCACTTCAAGAACTGTGGGTCTGTGCTCGTTCAACTGCTCTCTCTCACTCTCCTCTAGCTGTCCTCTTTAGACTCGGGGAATGAAGAACACCTGATTGACAGACTTCACCACTGGCGAGAGAGACAGAGAGGGAGAGAGAGAGAGAGAGAGAGAGAGAGAGAGCACGCGCCGCATGCGCACGCTTGTGTGTTTATGTTGTGTGTGCGTGTATGTGTGTGTGTGTGTGTGTGCGTGCGTGCGTGCGTGCGTGTGTGTGTGTGTGTGTGTGTGTGTGTGTGTGTGTGTTGTGTGTGTGTGTGTGTGTGTGTGCCTGCTTGGGTGCGTGCTGTATTTATGTGTGTGTGTGTGTGTGTGTGTGTGTGTGTGTGTGTGTGTGTGTGTGTGTGTGTGTGTTTGCGTGCATGCGTGCATGCATGGGTGCGAGAGTGTGTGTGTGTGCGGGAGAGGTTGGGAGAGAGCGACAATGTGTATATGTGTGCGAGGGCGCGCGCGCGTTTGTGTGTGTGTGTATGCGTGTGTGTGTGTGTGTGTGTGTGTGTGTGTGTGTGTGTGTGTGTGTGTGTGTGTGTGTGTGTGTGTGTGTGTGTGTGTGTGTGTGTGTGCGCTCGCGCGTGCGCGCGCGCTCGCGCGTTTACCTGCAGGCGTGTTTGGGTCTGTGAGCACAGAGCTAAGGTTCCGCGTATAAACTTTTTTTGTAATCTTAATGATAATATATATATGGCAATGCCAAAACATTTCAAGACACAACAGTTTAGATGTAGTATAAAAATATTAATAGCGTACACACACATACACTCTCTCTCTCTCTCTCTCTCTCTCTCTCTCTCTCTCTCTCTCTCTCTCTCTCTCTCTCTCTCTCTCTCTCTCTCTC
>JADBJO010003570.1:52500-70000 GCA_016801955.1 Conus betulinus | reverse complement strand
TCTGTGACATGCATATTATATAATTTATAGTATCACATAGTCTCCGAGATCCTGTGGATAAACCAGTTTCTATTACTTTTAAATCACATGCGATAAAGTACAATGTTTAAGCTTCGACGAAACATTTGCCTTGCTTTTGGTTTCTTCAACAGTATAGTTATATTGCTTGTGTTTTGCTACAACATGTCGGTAGTGAAACTGAAACTCGTAAGTGTGATACAAATATCGACAGGTGTGTTTGCTAAATATTTTTTTTTTAAAATAATTTCCAGTTGTGTCATCACTGAACACAAAGATTTTGTGTGAAACGCACTGAAACTTTCGTAAGTGTGATACAAATATCGACAGGTTGTTTTTGCTAAATATTTTTTTCAAAAATAATTTCCAGTTGTGTCATCACTGAACACAAAGATTTTGTGTGTGAAACGCACTAATTTTGATTCTTTCAACCTTTTTCTGGTCATAGCAACTAAAACGGGTAGGGTACTATAGGATTTCCCAGATTACATCTGTCTTTAATCTTAATCGTGCTGAGAGAGACTACAAGGACTACAAATGTACCACCTTTACCCACCGTTCCAGTCTAGCGACGGATGTATTCGGAATAGAAAAAAATTCAAAACTTTTAAGCGTAAAACCCCCAGTGGGGAGAATCAAAAGCTTTTTCAAAGTCTACGCAAAGTTTATTAGATAACAGGTAAATCTAACAGTGTCTTGCATATGTCTATAAGTACTAAATCCAGTCAACAGTTTGTGTATTTGTTTTCCGGTTCGCGACAAGCCATCTAGTCGTCAAACTATTTGCCCACTTTGATTATTCTTGTTGCATATTATAACATCATGTTTTGCACAAGCTTTCTTCATCAGAGGCGCATCATTCCCGAGTTCGCATTGAATTCCTCTGTTATATTCCTACTTCATACCATCCACCACACTCCCTCCTCCTCCTCATCTCGCCCTTTCTCTCCTACTGCCGCCACCCCCCCACCCCCCCCCCCCCCCCCCTACCCTCCCCCCCCCCCCCCCCCTCCCCCTGCCATCACCTTCCTTTTAGCTTGTGGACTGGTAGCCATTCAAATAAACATGTGTCAGTTTCGGTATCAGAATTAGTGCCAGTATTAATGTCAGCGTCAATCTCTCTCGCCTCTCCTCTCATCTCCCCCCCTCCTCTCTCTCTCTCTCTTCTCTCTCTCTCTCCTCCTCTCTCTGTTTTTACCTTCCAAGAGGGCCATGGCACTACTGAATGAATTACTGCGTCCCCTCTCCTCCCCTCTCTCTCTCCCTCTGTCTCCCTCCTCTCCTCTCCTCTCTCGCCCTCATCTCCTCTCTCTCCTCTCTCTCTTCTCCCTCTCTCTCTCCTCCCCTCTCCCCCACTCTCTCCGTCTCTTAACCCTCCCTCTCCCCTCCTCTCCACCCGCTCTCCCCTCCTCTCTCCTCCTCCCTCTCTCTCAGCTCTCCCCCTTATGACACCTCCTCTCTTCACCCCCTTCCCTCCTCTCTCTCTCACATCCCTCTCTCGCGTCCCCTCCCCATCTCTCTCCTCTCTCTCTCTCCTCTCTCTCTCCTTTCCTCTCTCTCCCGTCTTCCTCCTCATCTCCTCTTCTCTCCTCCTCTCCCTCGTTTCTCTCCTCCCTCTCCCCTGCCAAGGATTCCACTCTCTTCTCCCTCTCTCTCGCGTCTCTCTCTCCTCTCTCTCTCTCTCTTCTTCTCTCTCTCTCTTCTCTCTTCTCCTTCCAACCCAGCTCAGAAACTCTTCGTCCTCTATGTCACTCTCTGTCTTCCCTCTGATCCCTCTCTCTCTCTCCAACTCCATCCTCCTCTCTCTTCTCTCTCTCCTCTCTCTCTCTCTCCCTCTCTCTCTCTCTGTCTCGTCGATTCCCTCTGCTGTCCTCCTTGCTCTCATTCTCTCTCTCAGTGCCAATTATCTGAGCCACTGTATTGACACGCTGAAATCCAACGAACCATCCTCGCAGTCCATCATTCATTGACCTCGTCTCTCTTTTCTTTCCTTTCCTTTCCTTTCCTTCTCGGCTTCTACAGAATCTGTCTGGTTTCCACTATATAAAGTATGACCCAAGAATCTTCCAAAATCCATCGAGTTTCTCTCCCGAGCCTTGTTAGTGAGAAGATGTGTGATATGTCACTGCTGTCTAACGTGATAGGTCAGGCTCCTTGTCAGCCAGGCTTGGAATCCGTCTCGAGGCGATTACTCTGCTGTTCCTTCTGCTCGGAACATATGCATTTCTGGGCAGATAGAAGGCACACAGAGAAGCAGACGAACGAACAGGTAGCCAGACATACCACTGATAAACAGCTCTAGGCTCAAGACAACTTGAGCTTATATTTGTAATGTGTGCAGGGAGAACGTGAAATGTAGATTCTACTAAAACAGCGGGCTAACACTGCTAATGACAATCTAATTCTGCTAGTGTGACACTCTAATTTCGATCAAGACCAGTCTGACTCTGATAATGATAATCAAGTTCTGCCAATGATGGGCTGACTCTGCGAATGACAGTGTGAATCTGCTGATGGCAGTTTCTCTCAGCTAATGGCAGACTGAGTCTGCAAATGACAGTCTGTCTGTGGTAATGGCAATCTGATTCTGCAAATGGCAGTCTGATTCTGCTAATGGCGGTCTGACTCTGGTAATGGCACTGCTAAGGACAGTTTGGCTCCGCTAATGACAGTCTAACTCAGCTAAGAGCAGCCTGGCATCGCTAATGACAGTCTGACACAGCTAGTGGCAGGTTTGCTCTGCTAATGACACTGCTAAGGACAGTTTGGCTCTTTTAATGACAGTCTAACTCTGCTAATGGCAGTCTGGCATCGCTAATGACAGTCTGACACCGCTGATGACAGTCTTTCTCTGCTAATGACAGTCTGTCTCTGCTAATGACAGTCTCACTAACACTGTTAATGACATTCTGACTTTACTTAAGACAGTCTGACTTTGCTAATGAAAGTGGTACGGTATCATTTGGTCAATCGGTAGGAGATTGCATCTCTTAGGAGAGCCATGTAAAGGTTGTTCTGAACAATTGCTTGCTGCTGTCAGCACTTATGAGACTGACCACTCTGACTTTTAAAACTTTTGCCCTTCCTTGTATCCTTAAATGGATCCCCCAGGCATAGGTTGAAACATTCTGCCTATATTCTATACTTTTCACATATTGATTTTAGTTGGGTTTTTTTTTTTTTCAGCAACTCATTTCCTTACATATCTTTCTGTTTTACTTTTCTGCTCTTCGCTGGCTGCTCTGAGGTGCTAGTGGGTTTCATTTTTGAAGCCCTGGTTGTGAGAAACACCGTAGAATTCTAGACTGTAGTATATCTTCATTTGATGCCAAGGGAGCCCAGACACAATCAGCTGCGTCTCCCTGACGAGTCCGAACCAGCCGACGACGAAAGGCCTCGGAGGAGATGATATGAATGGTTCTGTTTTCAAGATGGGTTAGAGAATGGTCCCCTCGCCAAGGATTTTATACTCATCTATTCCCCTGATTTTTCGTTCCCTTTGTGTGTGTGTACACACACACACACATTATATATATATATATATATATAATAAACAATAAATTCCAAGGATAAGTACCGAGCACCATTCCAGCAACTTACAGAGCAGCTTGGTGTTGAAATGACTGCCAGAAATATTTAATTATAAACGAAGCTTGCTCTTATGTCTCAGATTGTAGAAATAGGGGGGTGATAAGCCTTCATATCTGCAGTGGTAGATGATTCTGCCTAACTGACAGTATGTGCTTAAGTGGGTGAATGGGGAATAATAAACGCTTCTCAAAATGAACCTTCTTCTGCAAGCTTATTGTCTCCGAAGCGGGAGACCATCTCCAATGGGGAGGAAGCTCACTAACATATAACTCCTGGTCAGATACCGATATTTGGAAACCTGATTGTTTCTCCTCAGTGACCGCGGAAAGTTGACTCCTCTGCCTTTTCGGTTTTAAGAAGAACGCTATACCAGAAATAGGCTGGTGTGCAATACCGTAGTATGTTTGTTGACTGTTCGAAAAACCAACCAACGGTGCCACCTCATCAGTTTATGAAGGTTATCACCCCCCTATTTATTGTTTTACGAATGGGCAAATTCCTGATGAAGGCTGAAAAGCAAATTAAATGGAAGAACAGGCACGGGCATGTGGACTTCTTTTTCTCTGTTTTATTTATATATAATGCTGAAGTAGTAGGGGGAAAAACAAGTGCAGGGGAAATCGAAGGGAAAAGGCATAAATATGAAAACAATCACTAGCTGCATAAGAAAACTATCGCAATCCCCCTCGAAGGCGAGAGACAGATCTAGATGTATCGCCGCAATCCCCCTCGAAGGCGAGAGACAGATCTAGATGTATCGCCTGCTTCGAGGATTTTCGTCCGCTGAATCGGACTCATCACAGAGACACGGCTGAGAGTATTTCTGCTCTTGGCGTCAGATAGAGACACAGCACAGTCCATAAATCTGTGGTGTTCCGACCGCCAAGGGTTCGAAAAAGAATCCAACAGCACCCCCAAAGCAGCCAGCGAAAGGTAGTAGAATTAAACAAAACGAAAGTGTGGAGAGGAAAAAAGTGTTGAAAACTAAAAACCATTACGCAAACAGTATAAAATGTAAGAGACAATCTTTGAGCCTATGCTTGAGGATCCATTTAAGGATGCAAGGGAGATCAAAAGATATGGAACAGTCTGAGTGGTCAGCTCTGCTGTTCAATAACCTAAGCATTGTCAGCGGCTAAGAATTGTGCAGAACAACCTTTCCTTGATCTCCTAAGAGATGCAATCACCCATTGATTGACCAAACAATATAATGCTGAACAATCAAGTAGTATATATATATATATATATATATATATATATATATACATGTGTGTGTGTGTGTGTGTGTGTGTGTGTGTGTGTGTGTGTGTGTGTGTGTGTGTGTGTGTGTGTGTGATCTGAATGGACTATAAACTGCTGGAACATCAGATAGATAGAAAAGACCATCCGAATGGAAGATCAGTTGCTGTAACATCAGACAGGCATATCATTTGAATGAATTTCATATTGCTAGAACATCAGACAGCCCTGCCAGAGCATCTGTGTGGAACGCACGATGCCAGAATGTAACACAGCTAGATGGAGCATCTAAAGAGAACATATGTTGTTGGATCATAAGAAAGCAGGACAAACCATATCAATAAGTAACATATTGGTGGAACATCAGTAGTCTACTGGACAAGTGAAATAATTCTACCTCCTGGTCCGCTGCTTTATTTCTTCTTTCTCACACTCCCCCTTTCCTTCCTTCGCTTATTCATTCGTCTCTCTCTCTCTCCTCTCCTCCTCTCTCTCTCTCTCTCTCTCTCTCTCTCTCTCTCTCTCTCTCTCTCTCTCTCTCTCTCTCTCTCTCTCTCTCTCCCTCCCGCGCGCGCGTGCGCACACAACACACGCAAACACCACACACACACACACACACACACACACACACGCACGCACGCACGCATGCACACAACACACACACACACACACACACACACCACACACACACACACACACACCACACACACACACACACACACACACACACACACACACACACACACACACACACACACACACACGCACGCACGCACGCACGCAGGCACGCACGCACGCGCGCGCGCACGCACACACACGCACGCACACACACGCACACGCGCACGCACACACACACACACACACACACACACACACACACACACAGAGTAACAACACAGAACAACCAACAACAAAATCTGTTACAGCTGGTCGCACTCGTATTCACGCTCACTAGTCGCACGCGGTCTCTCTCTCTCTCTCTCTCTCTCTCTCTCTCTCTCTCTCTCTCTCTCTCTCTCTCTCTCTCTCTCTCTCTCTGTCTCTGTCTCTGTGAGCGAACCTTCAGCCCCATCATTCATTATTACTGCGCGTTCCTGAACTCCAGATTATAGGAACCGTCCTCTCAATCCTTCCTCTGTGCACCATCCGCCCCCTTTCCTTTTTCTACCCTCTTCTTCCCTCCATCCCCCCCCCCTCCCCCCCCCCCCCCCCCCCCCGTTCCTCTTCCTCCTCCTTCTGCTCCTCCATCCTCCCCCTAAGTCAATTCCAGAGAACCGTCTGGCTTCCAGGGAGTAAAGGACGACGCCAGATTGAAAAAAAAAAGAAAAGTATATCCTATCAGTCTTCCTACCCCCGTCCATGTTAATGAAAAAAGGAGTTGGATTTCACGGTTGCCCTTTGTGATAGGATGGGTGTTTTCTTGTTAGTCCTGGCTTTGATGTGGCGTCTTATTATTTCTTGGTCTTGGTTCCATCTGGCCCCGCTCAGCTGAAGGAACATGAATGGCTGATCGTCTGTGCAAAAAAAAAAAAAGAAAGAAAAAAAAAAAAAAAAAAAAAACCATGGTCATTCTACCTTGTTCCTTTCACAGGCTTCAGCATCCAAACTTTCAGGCATGTGTCTGGCAGAAATCAGACATGATTGAGACTCGCATGACCAGGCGACTAGGCCAAGACGCAGACAGTTTATTAGGAAAACAGAAACGCTTGCCTGTTCCCTGTAATGACGTCTTTACACGGGCTCAAGCAGTACATCCGGTGGATAGAGAGTGTGGGGTCCAATGCTGGACGTAAAACTCCAGACATTGGTAATGACGGTATGACGTGGCTAATGGCAGCCTGACACTAATTACTGCCATAATGGAAGACTGAATCCACTAACAAGAGAACAATGACAGACTGAATCCACTAACAGCACTTCTAATGACAGACTGAATCCTCAGGCGACTGACACTTCTAATGACAGACTGACACTTCTAATGACACTTCTAATGACAGACTGAATCCACTAACAGGCGACTGACACTTCTAATGACAGACTGAATCCACTAACAGGCGACTGACACTTCTAATGACAGACTGAATCCACTAACAGGCGACTGACACTTCTAATGACAGACTGAACTTCTAATCCACTAACAAGAGACTGACACTTCTAATGACAGACTGAATCCACTAACAAGAGACCGACACTTCTAATGACAGACTGAATCCACTAACAAGAGACTGACACTTCTAATGACAGACTGAATCCACTAACAAGAGACTGACACTTCTAATGACAGACTGAATCCACTACCAGGCGACTGACACTTCTAATGACAGACTGAATCCACTAACAAGAGACTGACACTTCTAATGACAGACTGAATCCACTAACAAGAGACCGACACTTCTAATGACAGACTGAATCCACTAACAAGAGACTGACACTTCTAATGACAGACTGAATCCACTAACAAGAGACTGACACTTCTAATGACAGACTGAATCCACTAACAAGAGACCGACACTTCTAATGACAGAATGAATCCACTAACAAGAGACTGACACTTCTAATGACAGACTGGCACGGCCAAAAACTTTCTGAAATTGCTAATGACACTGCTAAGGATAGACTGACACTGCTAACGACAGTCTGACATTGCTAACTACAGTCTGACACTGCTAACAACCGTCTGACAGAGTTAACAATAGCCTGACAGACCTAACAATAGTCTGACAGAGCTAACAATAGTCTGACAAGAGATAACGATAGTCTGACAGAGACACCGAGAGTCTGACAGAGATAACGATAGTCTGACAGACATAACGACAGCTCAGGGGTGCTGATGACCATCCGGCAATGATAATAACAAGTCTGGCACTGTGATTAGCGGCTGAAGACTTGCAGGCCATCTCCTCGTTCAGTGCCGAATCCAGCTCATGCTGTTGCATAGAATCTGTGATGCCATCATATCAGATCACCTGACAGACCGTCTGATTCCTTGTGAAATCCATTAATCGTGCATCCTCTCTCTCTCTCTCTCTCTCTCTCTCTCTCTCTCTCTCTCTCTCTCTCTCTCTCTCTCTCTCTCTCTTAAAACAATGCGGGCTTTATGTCAATATTTTTCAAAGTGTTTGATTGTCAAGTAAAATCCATGTTATTGTATGCTGCTGAGCTTTGGGGCTTAACGGAATATAAGTCTATAGAAGCTGTACATTTGTTCGCTCGTAAACGTTTACTGTGTGTGAGTCCCAAAGGTCCGAATACTATGATATTTGGTGAAATTAGTCGATATCCCTTGTGTATTGACAGTACTTTAAAATCCGTTAAATACTGGTTTAAACTCCAAAATATGACAATTGACAGATTTCCAAAGCAAGCCCACTTGATGATTCTGAATGAGATTCCCGAATTTACCCGTGGTCATTTCAATCATCATAACTGGTCATATCATACTAAAAGGTGTTTTCGATATTTTTGGTTTTTTCGGAGATTTGGATAAATGGAGGGGTTGGAAATGAAGCAATGTTCTTGAAGGAACTAAAACACAACGAATGTAGGATTGCTGTATGCAAGATTGGAATCCAAAAAGTTTTCAGAGCGACCATTTTTCAACATACAGATAATTCAAATCTACATTCCACACGGAAAAATATTTGTCAGTTATCACAATTAGTAAATTTCGGTATGCTCTTTCGAGATTTCGTCTGGGTTTATGCGATTCAAAAATCAATAACAGATATAGCGAACGACCGAAAAACTGTTCCTTTTTGTAATAAAATTGAAAACGAATTCATTTCTTCCTTGAATGTTTAAAGTACTCATATTTGCGAGAAAAAAATTTATCAAGATTTTATTCCTATCCAAATGGCGATTGTTTACCTTATTTGATGCAATCTGAAAATATGATGATCCTTAGAAATTTGGCAATGTATATATTTTATGCACTGAAAACTGGATATGAACTTATGAACAGCAAAGGTGTACCCATCGTACATAGGTCGGTGGCCTTATAGTAACAAAGTTCAGAGTTCAGAGTTCAGAGTTCTCTCTCTCTCTCTCTCTCTCTCTCTCTCTCTCTCTCCTCTCTCTCTCTCTCTCTCTCTCTCTCTCTCTCAACACCAAAGAAAGGAAAAGACGGCCAGCCAGCCAGCCACACACACACACACACACACACACACACACACGCACGCACGCACGCACGCACGCACGCACACACGCACACCTGCACACACACACACGCACGCACGCACGCACGCACACACGCACACACGCACACACATACACACACGCACGCACGCACGCACGCACGCACGCACGCACGCACGCACGCACGCACACACACACACACACACACACACACACACATACACACACACACACACACACACACACACACACACACACACACACACAGAGGGCAGTCAGAACAATCGACACAGAAAAAAACAACAAAAACAAACAAATCCCTACGATGCACATTTTTTTTTTTTTAGTTTTTTTCTTCGTATAAGAAAAATGGTGACAAATTTAGACATATCACTTTTGAGTGTTCATGATATGAAGAGTGTTCTTCTGACTTTACCAAACTAAAATAGACAGGTTTCTTTGAGGACGTTTATGCCAAAAATCGGAAATTTGTCATTCTTGTGACTGTAGAGGACTCTCCAAGATTTACAAGTAATTCGTGACTTAAACTCATCGACTAGTCTAAGAAAATACAAAAACTTTAAAGCTGTTGACCTGACTCTTGATAACGACTGACTGCAGTGATAAAAATCACGTTTCTTCCAGGCTGATCTCTTCCAGGCTGATTTGACTAAAGCATTTGATGTTGTTGACAGTTAACATCTCTCTCTCTCTCTCTCTCTCTCTCTCTCTCTCTCTCTCTCTCTCTCTCTCTCTCTCTCTCTCTCTCTTCAATAAAACAAAACTAAGAACATTTATAGCTAACCCCTATCTTAAAGTTACCTTAATCACTATCTGAAATCAAACAAAATGTATCACTAAACCAATCCGATTTTCTTTTACATCAAGGTCTGACCTCAAACCTATATTGTTCTCATTATAAGCGATGTACAACTTATGACAATTTTACATCCATATTTACGGTCAATACAAACCTCAGAATTTTTTTTTTTTCCTCCGGTCTATTAAGGTGTAGATAATCTACCTCTTGCATGAAAACTCATAAGCAGCAAAATACTTTTATGTGAAACCAATGGATGATCGGGCCACTCTGTCGTTTAGAAAATGATTCCCCATGTCCGTAGGAAAAACAGTACCTCATTCGAACTCTGGTCTGGTAAAATGTAGTTTTAATCTACCTTTTACCCCTAAGAATTCCATTTTGTGTTTATTTGACGTGAAAACGACCCTTGCCGTTATAGCATAATTGAATGGCACACGTCGTTTTATCAAATACTCTGTATCTGTGTATCTGTCTGTCTGTCTGTCTGTGTCTGTCTGTCTGTCTGTCTGTCTGTCTCCTGTCTCTCTCTCTCTCTCTCTCTCTCGCGTCTCTCTCTCTCCTCTCTCTCTCTCTCTCTCTCTCTCTCTCTCTCTCTCTCTCTCTCTCTGCCAATCTCGTTCTGAACTCCTGATAAGGGAGCATCCTATCAATCCCACCCTCAGTCACGTTCACTTTTTTCCTTTTCTTTCCCGTCCCTCATATCAGTTCCTGAGAGTTGCCTCGGTTTCAGAATACACGCGACGACCCAAAATGTTGTGCTTGATAAAATCTATTTTCAGGTCCCCCCCCCCCTCCCCCCTCCCCCCCCCCCCCCCCCCCCCCCCCCCCCCCCCCCCCCTCTTCCGAAGACACACACCATCTCCTCCAAACCTCTTCCCTCCATACCTCATCCCGCATGACGTTGATCTTTTCTATTTAAAAAAAAAAAAATCTATACACCCCCTCCTCTTCCCGCCTCCCCTCTCGCTCTTCTTCCCCACCTCTCTATGTGAAAAGATGGTTGGATTTCATGGCAGTCTTATGCGATGGGAGGGAGGTCAGATTTCCCATCAGCTCCAGCGATGAAGTACTCTCTGGACAATAATGGTTCCTTTTCTTTCCATTTTGGCCAAAGAAGCTTACAGCGCCAGGTATCGGGTCAGGTGCGTGTTCAGTTCAGTCCTCTAGAAGTAAGGGCCGCGATAATTTTAAAGCACGTTCTCGAGGAACTAGAAGACGACAAGGCAGACAGAGGATAGAATGATGGTTCGATAATGCTTCTGAGAGCGCTAATCACAGTCTGGAACAGTACATGACAAACGGACATTGACTCGGACACCCATAATGACAATGTGACGTTGCTAAGGACACTCGGACACTGCTAGTGACAGCTGCCTCCGGTGTGGTGAAAACAGGCTGGCACTACTGATGAAAGAAACTCCGGTAATGAAGTGCGACGCTGCTGATGTCAGTCTGACACAGCTGACGAGAGTCTGGCGCTAAGCTGCCACAGTCTGACGACTGCTAATTAGAATCTGTCACTGCTAATAGCAGTCTGACACGGGCCATGACAGTGCCACACTTCTTGAAACAGTCCGTATCTGCAGAAAGCAATTTGACAATGCTAAGGGCAGTCAGTCATCGCTAATATCAGTATGACTAATACATCAGTAAGCTAATGACTGATCTGACACTGGTAATGAGAACACTTCACTGCTAATTAACACACTGACACTGGGAATGGAGGTTGGTGGTTAGTGCTAATGACAGTCCGTCACTGTCAAGAACAGTTCATCATTACTATTAACAGTTCGTCACTGCTATGCTATCTGATCAGCTATGTCTTTGTCACGGCTATAACAGTTCGTCACTGCTATGATCAGTCTGTCTGTCACTGCTATGATCAATTTGTCACGGCTATTAACAGTTCGTCACTGCTATGATCAGTCTGTCTGTCACTGCTATGATCAATTTGTCACGGCTATTAACAGTTCGTCTATGCTATGATCCGTTTGTCACGGATCAATTTGTCACGGCTATTAACAGTTCGTCTATGCTATGATCAATTTTGTCACGGCTATTAACTGTTTGTCACTGGTATGATCATCATTTGTCACTGCTGTGTTGTTGACTGTTTGTCATCGCTATGATCAATTTGTCACTGCCATTAACTGTTTGTCACTGCTATGATCAATTTGTCATGGCTATCAACCGTTTGTCACTGCTATGATCCGTGTGTCTGTCACTGCTATTAACTGTTTGTCACTCGTATGATCAGTCTGTCACTGCTACTAACAGTTCGTCACTGCTATGATCAGTCTGTCTGTCACAACTATTGACTGTTTGTCACTGCTATGATCAGTCTGTCACTGCTATTAACTGTTCGTTACTGCTATGATCAGTCTTCCGTCACTACCAATGTGAATCTGACAGTCATGACAATCCGTCACGACCAGTCTGAGTCTGACAGTCACGACAATCCGTTACTACCAGTATGAGTACTGGCAGTAGAGACAATCCAACAATGACAGTCTAACACTGTTAATGATAGTCTGTCACCACAAGTCAGCGTTTGAAGGTCAAGTTGGATGTCACCACTTTGATTTCGACTGCAGGCATCGTTGGAAAGCCACGGAATATGTTGATGGAATATTGGACAGCCCAGTCTGTCAAAACCAAAAACACACCCGTGCTGTAACATTAGATAGCCAGACAAAATCATGACATAAAACAGAACATTGCCGGAACGTCAGAGAGTGGCACAGGGTATCTGACTGGAGCAAACGTAGATGGAACATCAGAGAGGCAGACGGGCTGTGGGTGAAGAATAAATAGGTATGTTGCAACATCAAACGTCAAGACCATCTGGCGCCGCCGGAGGGTGGTATTAATTGCCTGAATCTATCCCCCCTGTCTGTGTGTCTCTCCACCCCTCCCCCCCCCCCTTCCCCATCCTTCCTCTACACTGCCCCTCTTCCCTCCTCCGCTCCTCCCACCTTTATCCACGGTTCTCTCTCTCTCCTCTCGATCCTCTCTCTCTCTGGTCTCTCTCTCTCTCTCTCTCTCTCTCTGTGTCTCTCTCTCTCTGTTTCTCCCTCTCTCTCTCTCTGTCTCTCTCTGTCTCTATCTGTTTCTCTCTCTCTGTGTTCTCTCTCTCTCTTGTTTTCTCTCTCTCTCTATCCCTCTCTCTCTCTGTCTCTTTCTGTCTCTCTCTGTTCTCTCTCTCTCTCTATCTCTCTCCTCTCTCCTCTCTCTCTCTCTCCTCTCTCTCTCTCTCTAACGCGGGTGACAGCCCTGATATGGCCCTTTGCGGTCGGCCGGCCGGCCATAACCAATATTACCTTACCGCTTGCCTCCCTTTTATCCACGGTTCTCCCCTCTGCCTCTCTGTCTCTGTCTCTGTCTCTCTGTCTGTCTGTCTCTCTCTCTCTCTCTCTGCTTTCTCTCTCTCTGTGTCTGTCTCTCTCATCTCTCTCTCTCTCTCTACTCTCTCTCTCTCCTCTCTCTCTCTCTCTTCTCTGGGTTTTTCCTCCCTCTCTTTGTTTCTCTCTCTCTATGCCCCTCTCTCTCTCTGTCTCTCTCTGTCTCTCCTCTCTGTTTCTCTCTCTTCTCTCTCTCTCTCTCTCTCTCTCTCTCTACTCTCTCTCTCTCTCTCTCTCTCTCTCTCTCTCTAACGCGGTGACAGCCCTGATATGGGCCCTTTGCGGTCGGCCGGCCATAAACCAATTTACCTTACCGCTGCCTCCCTTTTATCCACGGTTCTCCCTCTGCCTCTCTGTCTCTGTCTTGTCTGTCTGTCTGTCTCTCTCTCTCTCTCTCTCTCTCTCTCTCTCTCTCTCTCTCTCTCTCTCTCTCCCCCTCCCCCCCACTATATATATCTCTCTCTCAACTCATTCTCCGCTATTTTTCTCTTCCTCCGTTTCTCTCTCTCTCTCTCTCTCTCTCTCTCTCTCTCTCTCTCTCTCTCTCTCTCTCACACACCACACACACACACACACACACACACACACACACACACACACACACACACACACACACCTTCTTTCGCCAACTCCTAGCCGAACCACGTATTGAAATCCTCTGCAGGGAATCTGTGCTCTCTCTCTCTCTCTCTCTCTCTCTCTCTCTCTCTCTCTCTGGTTTCACTTCACCTCAATACTAGCAGGCTGTCTGGTGTGTCCTGGATTTAAAGAACGATATTGAAAATCTATTTTTGAAAACTCGTTTTTCTTCCTTCTTCCTTCCTTCTTGTGCCACTCCTCCTCCCCTTCCCCTCCTCCCCCTCCTCCTCCTCCCCTCCTCCTCCTCCAGCCAGGGGGGGGGAGAGGGAGGGGGCGGTGGGGGTAAAGGTGGTGCTTTGATTTCACGAAGGTCTGCAGAGGCAGGAGGTCAGCCATGTTGTCAGGCTGGCTTCGGGATGGGCTCTGGCAGCAATCACTGTTTTGTGTTTTGTCAAGCGCATCTGACTGACAGTTTGGCTTCAATCGACTTTTGACCTTCCTCGCTAGTTTTCAAATCGCAGCTCAGTCGACTTCACATTTTTTTTTTTTTTGTATGGGTTTTTCTCTGTGTGTGTGTGTGTGTGTGTGTGTGTGTGTGTGTGTTGTGTGTGTGTGTGCGTGTGTGTGTGTGTGTGTGTGTGTGTGTGTGTGTGTGTATCTGTGCCTGTGTGGCTGTTTGTGTGTGTATGCGTGCGTGCGTGCGTGTGTGTGTGTGTGTGTGTGTGTGTGTGTGTGTGTGTGTGTGTGTGTGTGTGTGTGTGTGTGTGTGCGTGCGTGTGTGCGTGCGTGCGTGCGTGCGTGCGTGTGTGCGTGCGTGCGTGTGTGTGCGTGTGTGTCCTATCTTCTGTTCCACCTAAGTGGCCCTGCACCCACGCCGACACCCCGTCCACAGCCACAGCCCGGCCCGACCTGCCGCAACCCCAGCACGGCAGTCCACAGGGAGCAGTGAAAATGTCAAGTCGTCAAGAGGCAAACCCACCGGAGGAGACACTGCACTGCTGCCGAATCACTTCGGTGTGTTCAGTGGCGCCTGTTCTGATGCAACGTACGCAGGACACCACCTCCTAAGCCCCCCTACTGACGACAATAATTGCTTAGTCCTGGAGCCGGCGTGAGTGAGCTCTCCCTCGCCACCATGCCCGTCCAACAATAGTCCCCATGGACTCGCCGATATAGTATTTTTTTCAGGATTGTCAGGAAATTTGGAAAGAGAAAGTTTCATCCTGGGGAGGGAAAGGACACAGAAAGAAACATACAGCAAAGACATTTTGTGCACATGTACTACGACACACAGCGTGGATGCTGACTGTTGACACCTTCAAAGGCTGTTCAAACTAGGCTGAACTGGAGGCGCCCGTCACTTTGCATAATTTCTGGCCCCTACGTTCGAATTCAAGGTAAAAATCGGCTTTCTGAACACACTCACACACGCACGCACGCGCGCGTACGTGCACGCACACACACACACACACACACACACACACACGCGCGCGCGCGCGCGCACGTACACGCACACGCGCAGCACGCACGCACACAAACATACAGAGAGAGAGAGAGAGATGCGACACAAGAACATAAAATACACATGGCCAGACAGACCCTGGAGAATGGACAGCGGAAAAGTCCTCCCCGGTCCGTTTGTACAGCCTCATTGCTTGTCCGGAGGAAGCAGTGGCAAAGCCTTTTCTTCTTCTTCTTCTTCTTCTTCTTCTTCTTCTTCACCTAGAAAACGGTCAGTCTATGTCATTTATATAGCCAGCTGAACCATATCAGAGCCATATCAGGGCTGTATCCTGACCCAAGTCATCTATCCACACAGATTGATTGATTGAAAAATGAGAGATTGATTGATTGATTGATTGATTGATTGATTGATTGAATCTTTAATGGATCAAGAATTAGGCACATTAAACGATTGTTTGTTTTGTTTAATTCTGCCCGTTAACAAACAATGGAAGGTTTAAAAAAAAAGGTTAACGCTACAATATGAAACAGTGACCAATCAGTAGTAAATCGTAATAATGCAACTAACAACATATTCTTACAGAGAGAAGAAGGAGGAGGAGGAGGAGGAGGAACCACCGACTCACGTAAAGGTACACTCCGACACACGCAAAAGAAAATCCTCCTTTAGAACCTCCAGATCAGATTAGAAAAGAAAGACACCCCTTCAGCAAAACCTCAGAATGACACCAGGCGAAACTGCCTCGTAACAAGACCGTCACGAAATCGTGAAAAGAGTCCACGTCGACATCATGCCTGTGCCAGCAGTCCCACATAAACAGGATTCACACTACTTCATATGGAATGGAGAAATACGTCACACTACGTCAGAGAGAGGAGAGAGAGAGAGAGAGAGAGAGAGAGAGAGAGGAGAGAGAGGAGAGGGAGAGAGAGGGAGAGAGGAGAAAGACAGACAGACAGAGACAGAGACAGAGACAGAGAGACACAGAGACAGAAAGAGACAGAGACACAGAGAGAGAGAGAGAGAGAGAGAGAGAGAGAGAGAGAGAGAGAGAGAGAGAGGATGAGAGAGAGAGAGAGAGCATAAACGATCCTCATGACCCAGCATGACTCGGTCTTCCATCAACAGTCTAACACGCCCAACCCTGCATTGTTGCCTACCGTCCTGTAGACTCGTGTCATCTGTGACATGTCACTTGCGTTTCTGATCAGTTACGTAACTTATCTCATTTCTTTTTTTGTGTTTGTTTGTTGGCCACACACCGCCGCAATAAGGATTTTGTTCTAAATCACTATAAATTATCATAAGTCTTGTTAGCATTTTGAAGTGTAGCATCAATTTGAGCCACAAAATTCATATTAAACTGATCTGATATCAAACTGAACAACCACACACACACACACACACACACAACACACACACACACCAGTCATTTCACTTGTTTAATACGGACTTCTCCCGATAAAATCTTTCACAGTCTAGAAATACACGAGCTTCCGCCCACCTGACGTCACGTGTCAGGCCATAACACTCACTCGTGACCTCAAGCGTAGCGCCAGGGGCTTCCCCAGTATCGTCCCTTCCCTTCCCTTTCCCTTCAATCTGTCTGCTTAGAACCACCAGACATGGAGCTTGATGGGCATTAAAAAAACAAAAAAGATAAGAAGGTTAATCAACTTCCAGACACAACACCAGAATCTCAGAACCGCGTAAAATGTGTGCCTGTTTTATAAATACTGGACACCTTAAGCAAGGCCTTGGTACATTATGTGTGTGTGTGTGTGTGCAACCTCGGATGAGGAGACTGAAGAACGCTGTGTCACCGCTCAGTCAGAGGTCGTGATGGACTCATGTGATAACAAGAAAGGAAAGAAAAAAAAATCATGTGTGTCACCACCCAGTACAAGGTCACCTAGACGCTAAGAACTGTTGGCAAGCAAGGCGGGGCACCCTGTCATAAGACAATTGCGTGGAGAGAGAAGAAAGGGTAGAAAGGAAAGAGAGAGAGAGACAGAGAGAGAGAGAGACAGACAGATAGCAAACAAACAAACAGAGAGACGGAGGCAGAGAGAGACACACAGACTCACAAACAGAGAGCGAGAGGGAAAAGGAGCCAGACAGAGAGAGAGCCAGAGACAGACAGACAGCAGGCAGCCAGGCAGAGAGTGAGACTCACAGACAGACAGACAGGCAGCAGCCCACCCACCTACTAAGAACGAGAGAGAGAGAGAGAGGAGAGAGAGAGAGAGA
>JADBJO010003570.1:42500-45000 GCA_016801955.1 Conus betulinus | reverse complement strand
ACAGTTCGCCAAGTCATTACTATAATGACTGAAGAATTGTTAGCCTGCGCTTGTTTTCCCCCACAACTTAATTGTGCATTATATTGTTTGGTCAATCAGTGGATGACTGCATCTCTTTAGAAGATCCAAGTAAAGGTTGTTCTGCATAGTTCTTAGCCACTGACAATGCTTGAGTTATTGAACAGCAGAGCTGACCACTCAGACTGTTCCGTATCTTTTGATCTCCCTTGCATCCTTGCATGGATCCTCAAGCATAGGCTCAAAGATTGTCCCCTACATTTTATACTGTTTGCATAATGCTTTTAGTTTTTCAGCAACTTTTCCCTCTCTCCATACTTTCGTTTTATTCCGTTTACTGGAATTCGCTGGCTGCTTTGAAGATGCTGTTGGATTCTTTTTGAACCCTTGGTGCTGAGAAACACCACAGAATTATGGACTGTGGTGTGTCTCTATTTGACACCAGGAGGGCAAACACAGGCAATCGTTTTCTTTTGATGAGTCCGATTCAATGGTCGATAGAAGTATGCAATAAATTAAATTTTATTACGAGAGAGAATTTAGGATGGTTTTCTCTGACAACAAATGCAAGGTTTTTCATATTTAAAAATGTGTTTCCCCATATTTTTTTTTTTTTTATTAAAAATTCTAATTTTTCCAAGACGTTACTATACTGATAATGACTGAAGACTTGTTAGCCTATACTTGTTTCTCCCCACGACTTAAATTGATCAGCATAATCCGAGTGCTGTATTATTTTTTTCTTTCTCTCTTTCCGTTCCGTTCAAACAGTATTTAAAGGGCGTATCCAAACAAAAGATTTTCGTTAACGCCAATAGCTTAGAGACATAGACAGTCTTTGTTTATACGCGCGGAAACTCCCGAGAATGCCACCTTTAAAAAAAAAAACAAGCAGATAATCTGCTGGCTGACGTTACTCCCAGCATCTTCCTTATGACCTGACCATCTGGTGCACTGGGCTGTGACACTGTTTCCTCCTGTTCCGCGGTGTCAGTATGTCACGTGCTGTTTGTGTCGAAATGCGTCACACACAGCCAAATGTCTTTAGGTCTTCAGGCAGGTTCGCTCGTTCCTTTTTACTGTCCAACTAACGAAACACTGACGCTGTTGTTTCCAGACTCTTTGTCAACTCCGTCAGTTGTTTCCCGTTCACCAGCAGTACCAAGGTATTCGTAGCTGTCCTGCATGCGTCGAGCGATGTAGGGGGTTCGTCACTATGAAACCACATTCGGGACGGGAACAACGAGCGCAGAGGTGGATGATTGCTAGTAGACGAGGGGAGGGACGGGTGGGGAGATACAGACAGATTGTGTTGTCTTTGTGACAATTAACACCACACTGAATTCTCTCTCTCTCTCTCTCCACAGACACGCCGCTAACGTGCCTGACGCTTCCATGGCGCGTGTTTGTTGTTTGTTTTACGTGTCTTTCCACATTCCAAATTAGCCCGAAAAAATGTGGGGGGGGGGGGGGGGGGGGGGGGGGGGGGGGGGGGGTCTCTCTACCAAAATGGGGGGGGGGGGGGGGGTGTTGCCCCTCACTGGAGGGGGGGGGGGGGGGGGGGGGGGGGGGTGGGGGGGGGGGGTGGGGGGGGGTGAATATTCGGGGGGGGGGGTAGGGGGTTAAAAATTTTGGTGGGGTTTAGTTTTACGTCTTTCCACAGGGGGCTGGGGGGGGGGCGGGGGGGTAAATGGGGGGGAGGGGGGGGTGCGTGGTTTAACAAAGGTTACCACAACGAGGTGTAAAAGAATTAACTTATCTACAGCTATAACACAAAAGTAAGAAATCCACTTAATCAAAGATTGAAACACACACCACCCACACACACACCACACACACACACACAAGAAAGAAACAAAAACTTTCTCCGAACAATGTAACCTCTTCTGTATCATCTCACCACTGACTGTTATCTGTTATAAGTATATTTGCCAACTGGGACTTTTAGCTAAGTGCAAAAAGAAAAGATAGTTTCACTTGCTGACAGGAAAACATTTTGACTGGCGCTGTCCAGACGTATTTGGAATGAATGTTTTCATTAAGTTACACTCACGCATGCACGCACGCATGCATGCACGTACGCACGCACGCAGGCATGCACGCACGCACGCACACACATATACACACTCACACACACACACAAAACACACACACACACACACGCCATGTCCCTGTTTGTGTGTGTTGTGTGTGTATGTGTGTGTGTGGCTTGCGCGCGCGCGCGCGCGTGTGTGTGTGTGTACACAATATGCCTATACAAGAGGAAAAAGGGAAATAAGGGGCCATTTATAGAACATTGCGGATAGTCAATATTAGGGTCAACTGCTGATGGACATATAGAGTAAACGAAGTATCATCCTGATTTGGACTATGTGATTACCTGAGCTCTACAGGTCATGTGATTAATCTAAAAAAAACAAGTTTATCATACATGTCCACCAGGCGAATGTTTAGAGAACACCACAACACACACGGGCGCGCA
>JADBJO010003570.1:30000-32500 GCA_016801955.1 Conus betulinus | reverse complement strand
TATGCTGTATTATCTTTAGGTATTACGCTGTGTTCTCTTTAGTTGTTTCGCTGTGTTCTCTTTAGTTGTTACGCTGTGTTGCCTTTTTTTGGTATTGTGCTGTGTTGCCTTTAGCAGTACGGTGATGTGTGTTGTCTTTAGCTATTACGCAGTGTTGCCCTTTAGCTGCGTTGCCTTAAGATGCAAGGTACTGTGTTGTAAGTTACGTTGCCCCTTTTGTTGCAGTATGCTGTGTTGTCTTTAGTGAGTCAAGTTTGTCTTTGGCTGTGTTGTCTTTGGTTGCATTGTGCTATGTTGTCCTTAGTTGTGCCGTACTATCTTTATTCGTGCCGGGCTGTGTTGTCTTTTGTTGTGTTGCGCGTCTTGGTGTCTTTAGCTGCGTGGTGTTGCCTTTAATTGTGTTGTGCGTTGATGCCTTCGGCTGTGGTTTTCTGTCTTTAATGTGTGTTGTGTTGCCTTTAATTGTGTCGTGAGTTGATGCCTTCGGCTGTGGTTTTCTGTCTTTAATGTGTGTTGTGTTGCCTTTAAATTGTGTCGTGAGTTGATGCCTTGGGCTGTGGTTTTCTGTCTTAACTGTGTGTTGTGTTGCCTTTAATTGTGTCATGCTTTGATGCCTTGGGCTGCGGTTTTCTATCTTTAACGCGTGTTGTGTTGCCTTCAGTCATGTTGTTTCGAATGATGTTGTGCCGTGTCGTCTTGAAGTCCTGGTCCTGTTGCTGATCGTCATGTTGCTCTGTGTGACCTTCACTTTGTTGTGCTTTGTTGTCTTTCCTTGTGTTGTTCAGTGTTGTCTTTGGTTTGTGGAGTGCCGTGTTGTCTTTAGTTAAGTTGTGTGGTGCTGCTTTAGTTGTGTGGTGCTGCGCTCCCTTGCATTCTGGTGTTCTGTGGTGTTTCTCTCACGTGTCTTAGCGCGTTACCTTTGCTTGCGTTGTGCTATGAAGCTTTAATGGATGGATGGATGGATGGATGGATGGATGGATGAATGAATGAATGAATGAATGAATGAATGAATGAATGAATGAATGAATGAATGAAAGCACTAAGGAACGAATAAACGAATGAGCGAACGGGCAAACGAATGAACGGAGAGACAAACGAACGAACGAACAAACGAACGAACGAACGAACGAACGAACGATCGAACGAACGAACGAACGAACGAGTGATTAATTAATTAATTAATTAATTAATTAACGAACGAATGAATGAATGAATGTGTACATAAAAACAGGACGATAAGTTAATACTGAGGATTACAACAACAACAAAAAAAAAAAGGGGGGGGTAATGATAATAAATACAGAAAGTCGATTAAAAGGAAACTAAGAGAGAAAGCCTGTCAGAGCAGGAAAGAAAGTAGTTACGTCAGAGATGGGAGGAAATACAGACAGAAAGACAATTGGAAAAAAAAAAAGAAAGAAAGATAATGATAATGAAACAAAAACAGAACAACAGAGTAAAAAGTGAGGAAAAGACTACAAAGGCAGACAAGGGGAGAAACAGATAGACAGGAGAGAAACACAGTCAGGCAAGGAGACAAACAGATAGACAGGAGAGAAACAGTCAGGCAAGGAGAGAAACAGATAGACAGGAGAGAGAAACAGACAGGCAAGGAGAGAAACAGTCAGACAAGGAGAGAAACAGATAGACGGAGAGAAACAGTCAGACAAGGAGAGAAACAGATAGACAGGAGAGAAACAGTCAGGCGAGGAGACAAAACAGATAGGAGAGAAACAGTCAGGCAAGGAGGAGAGAAACAGTCAGGCAAGGAGAGAAACACATAGACAGGAGGAGAGAAACAGACAGGCAAGGAGAGAAACAGATAGACAGGAGAGAAACACACTCAGGCAAGGAGAGAAACAGACAGACAGGGAGAGAAACAGACAGGCAAGGAGACAAAACAGACAGACAGGAGGGAAACAGACAGGCAAGGAGAGAAACAGATATAGACAGGAGACAAACAGTCAGGCAAGGAGACAAAACAGACAGACAGGAGAGAAACACTCAGGCAAGGAGAGAAACAGACAGACAGGAGAGAAACAGACAGGCAAGGAGAGAAACAGATAGACAGGAGAGAAACAACAAGAGAGTCAGAAAAGGACATAAAGCAAAACCAGAAACACAGTAAGGAAACAAAAAAAGAAAGCACAAAAAAAAAAAACGGACAGACATTCAGTCAAAAGGAAAATAAAAGAGAGAGGACGCAGCCAGCCAGAAAAGGAAAGCAACAAAGACAGAATGACAGAAACAGAAAGCGGTTCACATAGCAAAGGGCGTCAGGGAAGTAAAACAAGGGAGAAAAGACAGACAGAAAGACTTTCAGGGAAAATAAAAAAAACAACAAACAAGATGCAAAGCATATAAACGTATTCCCAGCACAGTGCCAGGAGGGGAGACAATTTCCACTTAGTGGAAGAAGAAAAAAAAAAACCTCGACAGTGCGGTGGTTATTTCCCTTATCGGACTTGATTTTTTTTTTTATCATTTTATAGCCGTTAGT
>JADBJO010003570.1:2500-12500 GCA_016801955.1 Conus betulinus | reverse complement strand
ATCATACTGAAGAGGGAGAGGGGAGGAGAGGCTAGCAGTCAGCCCTGCTTTACGCTCTTTAAAACAGGGAATGGCTGTGAGTACTCTCCATCATCCGGCAGTCTTGTCTGCATCCCGTCATGAAACTGCCTGACCATTGAGATGGACTTTGAGGGGTATCCGAACTTGCCCACGCTCTTCCACAACCTTTCACGGCAGACAGTGGCAAATACCTTGGTCAGGTCCACAAATATGGTGTGGAGGCTGGCCATCTGATCCTGACATTTCTCTCTACAGTGAAAATGATGTCCACAGCGCTGCAACCCCTGCTGAATCTGCATGGACTCTCAGGTGGCAAGCCTTGCTCCAGGTGCTAATTGTGATGGTTAAGTAGGATTCTGGCCAGAACCTTGACAGTGATGGAGAGCATGATGAGATGCTATGATAATTGTCACATAATTCCAGTTCCCTTTCTGCTTGTAGAGATGAATGATAGAAGCCTTTTTTTTTACTTCGTGTAGAAGTTTCTATTGGTTCCACATGAACTGGACTAACTCAGTGAGTTTTCTGATCAGTTATGCGCCACCAGATGAGTATATTTCTGGTGGGATAGAGTCAGCACCAGGTATTTATCACTGCACATTAGCTACCACAGCTTTTTCCTCTTTGGTTTCGGTTGGGAGGATTGAAGTTTTAGTCAACTGGGACTTGAGGCAGTCTTGCAATCGCTTCGTCATTAAATAGAAATGGAAGGTTGATGACACTATCAAAGTTTTGGCCCAGCGCTCAAAAATTTGTTCCTTGTCGGTAATCCGTCTATTCCAATCAGCAGTGAAGAGAGTAGACAGTCCTGACTAAGTGGGATCATAGATAGTTTTATGCGCAGTGTAAACGATTTTCATGTCATTGCAATCGGCAAAAGACTGGACCTCTTCAGCCTTCTCATTCAGCTATTTGTCCTGCATTGTACGCAGTCAAATTGTGCAGGGGGGGTTGTTTTGTTTGTTTTGTTTTTAAGTTGAATGCAGCTTGCTTGGAAACAGAGATATGATTATTAAGGTGGGCTTTATGGAGTGTATGTATCAGCAATGATTGGAGGCGATCATTGTTTTCATAGAATCAATCCTGATGCTTCCGTGTGATAGGGTCCACCACTTCTGAGGCAGCAGTACAGACTGTTTCACGAAATAATCTTCAGTCTGTCTCAACATCACAGGAACTGAACCTTCAGGGGTTCAATTTGCTGTGGAATTCTCTCACCAGTCTCGGTCTGATGATGTCGCATTTAAGCCTGGAGACGTTCAGTCACTCTGGCACCTTTATTCCCTGTGGTCTTCTGAGGAGCTGTATCTTGATGCTAAGCTCAGATATCAGCAAGCGATGGTTGGTCCAGCATTCTGCACCCCCACATGGCTTTGGTAACTCTGACATCTTACCGTTCCCTAGGCCTGACGATAACATAATCCAGCAGATGCCAGTGCATGGGGCGACGGTGTATCCATGTTGGCTTGTTATGATCAGGAAGGCGACAGACTGAATTGCTGATGAGAAGATCATGTGCCGGGCAGATGTCCAGCAGCAGAAGGTCCTAGCTGAAGCAGTTACCAACGCCCATCTTTCCCCAAAAACTCCTCCCTAAGACATGTGACCTATGGTGTTGAATCGCCGAGGATGATGAATTTATCTGCTCTTGGCACAGCTGTGGTGGTCTCTTTCGGGTTCTGATAGAATCTTTCTTTGACCTCATCGGGGTTTGTCATGGTGGGGGCACAGGCGCTGAACAGCATGGCATACTGCTTTCCTGAGAATGGTAGTCAGACTGTCATGAGTGTGATGAGTTTGGAGGTGCAGGTGTGGTCCTCTAGGGGAAGGACTCAGAACGTTTTCTCTATTAGGATTAAAGAGTAGTTTGCATACTAAAATTTCGCCTCCATCCTCTCTCTTACTAGTGATGGAAGGAACAACTTTCCAGCGCTAGTCATCGAAATGAATTTTTGATTTTTTTCAGGGCAGTTAGAATTACTCAAGAGTGGATCAAAAATGATTTTCCTTAGGCTTGTGCACTTATAAGTGCTTGTAGCTCCAAGTGACAGACAGAACTTGAGATGAGTTCCAACATGAAATGATGTATGAGCAACAAATAACTGACACATTGTTAAATGTCTTTTCGCACTCTAACTTTACTTGTATATACAAGAGTAAAACATACAGCTCAATAGAACTTCAGTCAAAACAGTCTTTGTTGGGGCTGACTTTTCCCCCACGTTATCTCATCATAAAGAGAGGGGATGTTCTTGATGAGTTGAATTGTAGTCCCTTGATATTCCAGAACTTGTCTGGTGTTGATGAGGCATGTAGATCTCTCTCTAGTTGCTGATGACTGGTCCACCTCGATAGGAAGGCTAAACTGTTTGGTTTGCTTGGCCGTGTGTGGTAGCGTGGATTCTTGATCCTTTGCTTGGGCCAGTTTGCAGGAAGTGAAAGTGGCGTAGGAAGATCAGAAAGACAGGAAGATAGGAAGACAGGAACCCAGGATCTGGTCACATGACAGAACCTGCTTTGTAGTTAAGTAACTGAGAGTCCGGCTTTGGGAGTCCTCACATTTGCCCTCTGGCTTTCAGAAAATATGTAAGATCTCAGCCGGCAAAAAGATTAGACTAGCCTTAATGTATCTGCCCTAATCTTCGATCTCCACTTTTTTCTTCACTCAGGGTTTTAGTGGATTTTACCAAATGTTAGGGGACCGTAGGAAAACGCTTAACCATTGGAGGGAAATAACTCTTCAATTTTAGTTATAAACTCAGCTGAAGTAACTTGGAATACACTTAGCCTAAGTACACAATGTTGATTGGAGTCACCTACTACAAACCAGTAAGACAATATATATTAACAGTAATCATAAATCACCTCAACAGTTTTCACCCAGTATAGGTATACTGTTGCCCTGTCAGAACACAGCATTCAGTGATCATCTGAACAGATAATTTCAAATACTGGCAAAAAAAAAGGCCATATGTTGAAATAGAATGTTAATCAAGCATCTTAACAGTTTTATCAAGTTGTGGTAAAAAAAAAACTATTACAATAGAATAATCATTCATCATTTTGAAAGCTGTCACCAAGTACTGGCATAAAGTTATACTGTTAAAACATGCAGCACACATACAAACAATGTATAGTCTCAAGACCTGGAAACTTCAACTTACAGATCTTCTGGGCTGATCAGTGAAACCTGACACAGGATCTCAGAGCAAGAGAGATGAACGTTCCCCTATCTGGCGTGCACCAGTGTGACACAGACCGTGGTCAGTCTGCCTGTGGTGGAGCAGTGAAGTGAGGAGGCTTGGTCTCCCCTTTTGTGTGTGCTAAACTACACATCTGTCCTCTGATGCTAGCCTGATTGACAGACTGTCAGAGAAGATGACAGTCAATAATATCACTATAGGAAAGAAAGGAAGAGGGTGTTGGTAATCACAGGGGTGAGGGAGGGGGGGGGGTATCTCTGGAATGTGACAGTCATCCCCCACCACGTGCAGAGTGAGGAAATCAACTGAAATTAGGAAAGACGAACTTGTACACGTTGGAAGTGTTTTAGCCTTATGCTAATGAACAAAGCTAAGGTTCCCGCACCTGTCAGACACACTAGGGGTACTGTCACCAGGCCGGTTGGGCCATCGTTCCTGCCACCACGGTGAGTGGGGAAGGAAAGGGAGATGGGGGTTTAGTGGCTTCTCTGAAGTAGAAGGGTCACGGTGAGTGGGGAAGGAAAGGGAGATGGGGGTTTAGTGGCTTCTCTGAAGTAGAAGGGTCCCCATCTACGACCAGTCACTGCACGATCAGATAAATAAAAGAAGGAAGGGGGTGGAGAGTTAAGACTCGCGCTTTGATATGTCAAAGTTCTCTGCTCCTTAGTAGTCAGTGCTGTGCACCTATCATGGGGTCGACTTGCATCAACCGTCAGTCAGACAGACCAAAGGAAGAGTGTGAGAGAAGGAGGGGGTTGAGGGGGTGAAGGTAGAGACTGAAAAATGACATACATGGAAAACTCTTATTGCAGTCTGTAAGACAAAGAAAGACAGAAAAAAAGACAGGGGAGGGGTGGGGGAGAAAGGAAGGAGTGTAGTAGAGGGTGGTATGGCTGGCAATTGTCACATCACATTCAGGCGATGGTTGATGCCCTTGGGTGACACAGCTAGCTTGCTGATCAAGTTGGATTTGATGGCGAATCCAGCTCCTGCCTCACGCCGCTCCTCTCTTGTTTTGGTCTAATCCAGAAGATTGTGTACCCTGCATACATCTGTCTCTGTTGGCCTTCTTCTACGTGCAGAGTCTCACTGAGGGCAGCAGTCTGCACTCTGTATCATGCCAGCTGTCTGGCGCTGAGAGCAGTCCCCCGTCACTGGTCTGTTAGCTCCAGCCTGTCCATTCAAGTGAGCACATTTCATGCGCCCAGAGTGAGCAGGGTCTTCTTTGTAGATTTTTTAAAATTTCTTCTTACCGATTTAGTGGGCAATGTTTGAGGCACCTTCTCTTGTCCCTTTACGTGGGTTACGGGGTGGGGGTGGCGGGGGGGGGGGAGTAGTGCATTCCTAAGCAGGGCCGCCCACCGCTTAGGCGGCTGCCAAATTCCAGTGCTGCTTCTGCACTGAAAAGCGACCCTTTGTCCTGAACCACAGACGTTCAGGGATGTAGCTACAACTGCCAGTGTGTCCACAGCACAGGACCTGAAGAAGAGTGATGGGGACGAGTGATGAGGTGATACAAGGTGAATTCAAGACTTACGCACGCATTGGATTATAGTGAGAGAGAGAGTTGCGCAGGGTCATCAGCCTCACTCTCTCGTCCTGCCCATCTGAATCCAGTGGCAAGACAAAGTCAAGACAGCTGGAGATGAAGCTGAGATGCAGTGGATGGTCAGACGTGTCCACCGTGTCTCTCTGAGCCATCTTCATGTGCTGCAACGCTTTGCTGGATCCTGCCTACTACCCCGTGGAACCATCTAGTGGTCTCTTCCATGCAGCGTGCCGGAACCAGCCTTCACATGCATAGGTAGACATGCCCTAACTCACCAACGGTTTGAGACCCGTCGGCTACCCTCACAGAGTTCTGCCAGCCAGTGGAAACCGTTGCCCGGGGTGTGGCCGCTGCTGCTACGAGGAGCCATAGGTGAGAGGTGAGTGCCAGGTTGGGACCAAACCGGACGAAGCATCCTATCAGTGCGCGACATGTTTCCCCCTCTCAGAGGTACTACCGTTCCCAGACACTCCATATATACATACTTACTTGCACGCATATACGCGAACAGACTGCAGAGAAAACGTTTCTGTGCATCATCTTTTGTTTGAATGCTCAGAGTTGACCTCGCTCTATCAGAAGAAAGGTATTGAGATGAATAACTTTGGTAATGTTAATACTGTCTTGTATGGTCCATATAATGCTGAAATTGCCAGCGTTATTTCGCAATCACAGGTTGCAAAAGTTTATAAAGATCAACAATTTTGTGTGGCACTAGGGTATTTCACCTATGTCAGTATGTATAAATCAGATGTGGGTTCGAAAGTACTTACATAGATGATAAGTTGCGTGTGGAGGTGGGTTGTGTTGTTGTTGTTGCTGTTGTTGTTGTTGTTGTTGTTGTTTGTTGTCAATTGACAATGAATAGACAAAATAAACCACTGAACTGAACTGAACTGAAAGCGAACAGATAGACAGACAGACAGATAGACAGACAGACAGACATTCAGACAGACATAGATGTGCAATGGGCACCTACACCTATGTATGCTATAAACGTACAGCTGTACATAAACATAGACGCACACAAACATGCTTAAGCACACACATATATACACACACACGTACGTGTGCGCGCGCATACACACACACACACACACACACACACACACACACACACACACACACACACACACACACATAACACACACACGCACCCACGCGCGCACCCACGCACGCACTGACACAGACAGACACTCTCTCTCTCTCTCTCTCTCTCTCTCTCTCTCTCTCTCTCTCTCTCTCTCTCTCTCTCTCTCTCTCCCACCGGTTCCTTCCCACCGACTCGGGAAATCAGACTGGTGTGTCTAGGAGGAGAGCGTGGGCGCTTGACAATTCTGAAAGAACCCCTGCTCCCCTAAATACCGCCACCTGGGATTTCAACCTTACTGTTGACACTGATAGTGCTACTTAGATAGATAGATTGATAGACAGACAGACAGACAGACTGACAGACAGACGGCAATGAGACAGACAGCAGACAGACAAACAGACAGGCAGAGGAGAGAGAAAGAGAGACAGACAGACAGAGGGAGACAGACAGACAGACACACAGACAGACAGACAGAGAAGCAGAGAAACAGAGAGGCAGACACACAGGTGGACGGACGGGCGCACGCAAGCACGCACGCACGGACAAGAAAGCAGACAGACTACAAGGAAATACTGATAGATCAGAGCACAAGAGCAGAGAGAGAGAGAGAGAGAGAGGAGAGAGAGAGAGAGAGAGAGAGAGAGAGAGACAGAGAGAGACAGAGAGACAGAGACAGACAGACAGAGACAGGGACGGAGAGACAGAGAGAGATGGACGGACGGACGGACGGAGAGACCAACAGACAGACAGAAGGACATGCATGTAAGTGGTAAGCCGATAGGCATTTAACAGCTGGACTCAGTTTCAGCTATCGAGGCGTCGCGCTCTTATTCTCATCGTATCAGCGTTAAGTGCAAAAGAAGGGAAATCAGGAGATAATCCCTGATGTACGTAGAGAAAATAATCCTTAAACAACTGAAGTATAAGGTAATGGGCTAGGGTGTGTGTGTGTGTGGGGGGGGGGGGGGGGGGGGGGGGGGGGGGGGACGGTAAAACAACTTGTCCATCATTATTGCAGTGATTGAGGTGGATTTTTTTTTTTAACCGGAGGGGACAGAGTAAGATGGGGTGGGCGGAGGTGGGAGAGCAAGGGACGGTAAACAACCAGTCATTACGATTATGGCTAAGAGTTTTTTCCCTTGCAAACTAAATGTCGCTAATAGTGTTGATACTGACATGTGCAAGCAACACTGTGCGGAAATGCAGTCCGCCACAAAGTAAATTATTATTATAATGAACACTAATATAGCGCCTATTCTCAGCTAGAGACCAAGCTCTAAGTGCTTTACAGGCCACACTCGTTTACACAACGGGCTGCCTACCTGGGCAGTGCCGACTGAAGAGCTGCCAGCAGGCGCTTCATTCAGTCGTTTCCCGTGTCATCCACTCCATATCATTCAATATTGTTCACTCAGTTTCCTTACTTCCTTCATTAGTTCCATTTCTTACGCAGGGTGCATGCCATGTGTAACGTGTCATCCATACCAACGGCCAAACGGGCTTTCTCTTCCGAAAGCTGGTGATAGGATGTTACGTGTGTGCACGATGTTATGTGAGCGTTCACACATGGAACCTCGGTTTATAGTCTCATGCGAAGGACTGTATGGGAAATGGAGTCAGAACGAATATTAACTCCGAGGGAAAAAATCCCCCTGTACCGAAACGGCCCGCGGAGATTCGAACCTGCAACCCAGGATCACCAAGATTACAACTCCGGCGCTCTACCAAACTGAGCTATTCCGGCTCCAAACATGTTCCACAGAATGTGACAAAACACACACACACACACACACACACACACACACACACACACACACACACACACACACACACACACACACACACACACACACACACACACACACACACACACAACACACACAACTTTGGTGGGTTCAAATAACGATCAAATATTGTCAAATATGTCATGTACCTTACTTCTTCTCTAAGCCCGCTGATTTAAAACAGAATACCGCGCAATGTGTCCAAAGTGAGCACTCCTCCGCTCACTTCAAATGAAGTACTGCATCGTCCTCAAAGCGACGCACACCTTTCGGTCACAGGATACTTAATGTTGAAAACGGAACCATTCTGTTGATGGTGCCAGTGGGAGCGAACTGCTAGAGCTACGTTGTGCGGAGGGCACGGTGCTAGTAAAGACGGAGCCGGACTCTCTCCATCGAATTGAAGAATAATTCTTAGTGACTCCGCCAAAAACAAAGACAAACAAGTTACAAGACAAAACACGACGCGTTTCGACCTCTTAGGTCTTCTTCAGGCAAGGTAAACAACGCTCAGGATATTGTCATTTTTGACGTACTCATTAATTAAGAATTATTCTTAAAAGTTTGTTTCAGTTTCTGCCTGCGTTCACCTCACTATGAAACTCTCTCCATCACCCGTCTTCACCTTCCCTGTTCTCCTTCCTGGCAGCTCCTGTCCCATGGCCCACTCTTCTTGACTGTGCTGATGATCTCAGCTGGGAAGACTGCAGTCACACGATTGATTCCATCCCTCTAAAGCGGCCCCTTTTTTTCTTGAGCGTCGCCCAGATAGAGGCGGTGTTTCTCTTTGTTGTTGTTGTTATTGTTGTTGTTGTTGTTGTTGTTGTTGTTGTTGACACAGGGTTAAAATGTGGCTTTGAGGCTGTAGAATACAGCCTTGTCGTGTAGTGAGAGACTCTAATGAAAATGGAACGCTTTGGTACTGTCGTCCAAGTCCAGGCCTGTGTGATAGAGAGAGGGTATGGGAATGATGTCGGTTTTCAAAGCACACACAGTGATGGGGACTGTGGTTCTCCAGTCCATGATGTGGGTGGTGGTGGTGGTGGTGGTGGTGGTGGTGGTGGTGGTGGTGGTAATCTTCCGTGTACACAGAGTGATGGGGACTGTGATCCTCCAAGTCCATGCCTGTGATGGGGTGGTGGTGGTGCTGCTGCTGCTGCTGCTGCTGCTGGTGCTGGTGGTGGTGGTGCTGGTGTACCTTTTTTTCAACCATCGTTTGGCTACCTAACCGGGTTTTAGGAACCTTCCCACAATGACTGGCTACGTACTTGGTGACTCACTGCCAACAAGGCGACAGGCCACTGCGCCCTTTTTTGTGAATGGCTACTATCACATGTCATGCTAGTCGATGTTGACAGTCTACTTAAAATTTTGCCAACACCACGTCTACTTAACAGTTACCGATTTGGACTAGCCATTTAAACATCCAGCACCACGACGACTGCTTCAATCCAGCCTTAAATCATATTCAGTACCTTACGGGTACTGTCAATCTGGAACTGCAGTAACCACAGAGCGTTAGATATTAAAAACACTCACAAATTCTGTTTCATTTAGCTTGTCTGATCCCTGTGGTTTTTCCAAAGAAATCTGCTTTCCTTTCAGAGACGTTTTACACAATGCCCGTCGATCGTCTCAACATTGTCGGTTTATGACAGGAAGGTGAATGATCGGATGGGAAACAAAAAAACAAAAAATGAGGGAATGAAGTACATGGGCTGATCATCAATGACAGGATAGGACTAATGGAATGCTGGCCTGGACAGAAGAATAGATGATGATGTCTTGAAGCTAGGGCAAGCCGTTCCTAAAAGCTAGGTACTCAAAACTGAATGTTTGTTCATAAACATGCGGTGGCAAAACCACTTAACGTTCCATCTGAGTTGACTTTTAAAAGCATTGAATCATGATCTTAGAAAGCAGTATGGTAATCTGGTAAATATCCAAGGACACTTTTCATTCTGGGTTTTCACTATTTTACTGAAAATTTGGACTCTGCCTGACAGTCTTTCAAAAACCAAGGTTTATTCTTCTGTAGTGTCAAGGTTGATTCCCCAATGCATTTTGGTCCAGTGACTGCTTGGTATTGATTGTGCAGTGTTGTATTGTATTGCATAATTTGTATTGTATAGTATTAAATCATATTCTATTACTTTGCTTTTTGTATTGTGTAGTGTATTGTGTTTTATTGTTCGGTGTTGCATTGTATTGCATTGTATTGCATCGCATTGCAAAACACACACACACACACACACACACACACACACACACACACACAACACACACACACACACACACACATACACACACACACACACACACACACACACACACACACACACACACACAC
>JADBJO010003569.1:229407-231907 GCA_016801955.1 Conus betulinus | reverse complement strand
TTCACATTGTTTCAGCCTTTCTGTGCTTGTTATGAAATATAGATCCTACATATCATATACATATATGTTGTCGTTTAATTTTTGTGAACTTCGGACTGGACAAAGGGATGAGAAGATGGGAGGGGAGGGAAGAGGGGAGCGGAGGGACATGAAAATTGTTCAGCAGGAGCAGTACAAAAGCTGTATTTGCATTTCATCAATGATCCAACATCATTTACCACATCGGCCGATGATTCATGATGTAACATCTTTGGGCAAAGCATTAACAAATTGAGAACCGTGAACGGTTTTGAACCTGCTGGACGCTTCTGTTTCTTTGTTGTTTGTTTTTTTTTGTTTGACTGTTTTTTTTGCTGTTGCTGTCGTTGTTTGTTTTGCTTGTTGTTCATTTACTGTTCCCATTCCCAAGTTCTTAAGAATATTCATGTAAAAAAAACAGCTGAACTGAAACATTTGAAATAATGCTTAGAGTCACACAGATGGACAACATCATACGTTGATGTTCAGATTGCAGTAATCCTTGAAAATCCAAACCCTCATGATGTTTCAAAAGGCCTGCTTTAAAACCAGTTTGATTGGACCCATTACGGTCTGTTAAGGGAGATCAGCGAAGAAAGCAAGCATCACTGTAATCTTGCCGGTAATCTCGCCGCTCTTTGTTCAGGATCTGCATCAGGATCAGGCTCAGGATAACGTACATTGCTGGAAACTTCCTATATTATAATAGCAACGGAAAATCAGAGAGTAGCCCATATTCTTAGTTTTTTTGCTTAAGCACTCTTCAGATAAATAAAAGCTTATTTTAAAAAAAAAAAAAGGTGTATTTACTTTTTAAAACGTTCCGACCCAGTGACCATTAAGGCCCCAACGGCCATTCCCAAGTTCAGCTCAATGGCACCCTTGTTTTTTTTTGTGTTATATGTAGTGCGTTGGGGTGGAGCCGACCACGCCCTCCTCCCGTCCCCTTCCCCCGCAAGCTTCGCCATAACAGAAGACCATAGCACCTACTTTCATGTTTTAATGGTTCGTTGGCATGAGTAGTCAACGACTTCTCCCCACTGGGCTGGAGCCGTGCATCAAAGTTCCGCCGCATGGCACGGATTAAAAACGTGTGGTAGCGATGCCAGTCTTATACACTGTCTCTTCACCAGACCGGTACGTCTTCGACGAGTTCAACTCTACCCATTTTCAGAGATTTTTCACATGGTTTTCCACCGATTCCACGTAGGCTATCGAAATCCTGTTTGATGAATGAGATCGTTCGTTCTTTTTCATGTTCCTGCATAAATTGACTGTCTTCTCTGTGTCTGGGTTGACAGGAGCTCCATGGATTGTTGGAGTTTTTTTTTTGTTTGATTTTTTATACCTTTGCGACTGAATGAAGAGTTTTCGATCATTGAAACGGTAGTTTTTTTGTTTTAAGATTTTGCAAACAAAGTTATTTAAATGATGGTTAACCTCATTGTCACACCGATCGGATTATTTGTGGGAATCGTACAGACGCGCCGACGACTCTGTATCGATCCGTAGCATCATTCCACGATGGGGGTGTAGGCTCACCGTGCCATATATGGTAGTTTTGTTGGGTTCAGGAAGGATGGTGGGGGGGTGTGTTGGATACCTGTACGTTCCATTCATAAATTGGGTGTGCTTGTGCTACCATGCACAGGCAGGGAAAGAATAAGTGTGGGGAGAGAGGGGGTTATCCTTCCGTCTCCTGTTTTGTTTCGTGTGGTCTGTGTGGAGTCCCGTTTCACGTGCGGTTTGTGTAGAATTCAAAACTCAGCAAGTCATCAAGCATTAAAGTTTGGTGGGGCCGGGTGCTAGCACTTCGGTCAAAATCCTTGGCGAAGAGCAGTTGGGCTCTCGTTCTGGTGCCAGCGTTTGCGCTGTGGGTCTGACTTCGGTCAATGTGGTGAGCCGACCCTTGTGAGCGTTTTGCTCTTAGTCGAGCACTTCTCGGTGTTTCGGTGTGCTGTGACCCTGAGATTCAGGTGCTGGGGTGGCCAGCCGCAGTTTGTCGTCTTTTTGTGTTGTAGCAGGTATGTTGAGTTAATTAAGGTGATAGTAGTGTAGTGTTAGTTAAGGGTGGCGTTGTCTTGTGCACATTTCTGTCAACTTGTACAAAGGTGTAAATCATATCAGCTCATGTTTTGAGGTAGAAACAGGAAAAAGAAAAAAGAAAAGAAGGAAATTTGGTTATGAAGTTTTGAACGAAAATATAAATAGTCATTGGTTCGGGGTCCTGGTGTTAGGATTGAATTGGTACTTATTCGTGTCAGGGGGTTCGTACGGAAATGCTTTCGGAAAGCATAGACAGAGTGTGTTGGCACTGGGTGCTGTAGAGGTTATGATTGTGCCGTGTCATGGAAGTCATTGGAAAGGATAAGTGTTGTGTAGTTGTATGAAGAGGTACCAGTGTCAGGCAGCGCGATTTTGTAGAGTGTGGTTACCCCAGTTAATAACATAGGTTAAGACTTGTTCCTACATGCTGGAGATT
>JADBJO010003569.1:204407-211907 GCA_016801955.1 Conus betulinus | reverse complement strand
AAAGTCTCAGGCCTGATGAAAAATGTTAATTTCTTTCAAAAGTTCAAAGATCACATCAGGTGGAACATCTCTGAACAAGGTTTTCATGGAATCTGCTGTAAAATGTAAATGAAAGTGTGGATGGGGGCTGGTGAGCATACTGAAAAAAAACCAAACATCGTTCTTGTGATCCTATGATGGGTTTCAGCCCCCCCCCCCCCCATCCCCTCACCCGTCCTCCCTCCCATCCACCTCTCTCCTACCCTGTTTTGTTTTAGAGAATTGTTCATTGATTAGTTCATGTACTGTCCCCTGTTGTGTGTAATTTTAACTGTTGCACCTGGTCTCAATTCTTCGTTCTTGAGATAATGAGGTGCTTTTGACCTTGAAAGAAAGAAGGAAAGGGGAGAAAACAAAGACCAAAAGAAAAAAAAAAAATGACGTATGGGAAAAAGAAAAACAACAATAGCAACAGCATGAACGTGCAGACTAATTTTGTACTTGAATACGATACTGACATGTGGAACATTGAGGCAGTAAAAATCAATACACTCAAGCAGGACACACAGACGGGTAGAGACCATTCGCTAGGTCAAATGGATGCAGGGAAAATTAGGTTCCTGCCAGGGCGAGCAAAAATAGTTCCAGACTGAAAGAAATCACCGCCGTGCCTGTGTTTGTAAACTGATGAAATGATTTCCTAAGAGCGTCTTGTAACGTCATACAGAAAGTACCAAAAGTGACGGTTGACCACGTTAGAAAATATACCATTTCTGAGTTTACGTTCAAGCAAATATTTGTAATGATCTTGCTCAATAGATCCCAGATCCATTGCTTGATCCAGATCCGCACCAGATCCACAGAAAATTGATGGATTTGTCCTTGGGCCACTTTCCATCTTTCTCCCGGTCTGCCAGAAATAACTTCCGCATGTTTTGCATTCTCTTGCTGACAGACAAAGAAACAGACAAAGAAAAAAAGGCAAATGGACGTGGGTGGAAATAAAGTTTCTTTGCAGAGATCAAGTCTCATCAGCTTTGAAGTTTGGGGATCCCATTAAATCAAAACAAGCAGACGACTTTCAGAAACTCGTAATTCATCTTTTCACCCTGTGTCAATGAACAGACGTAACAGAGTTCCCTCCTTGTCATACCTGGAATGTTTACCAAAGTAAGAAATAAAAATCAGGTCATTTACATATCAAACATCAATCCGACCAAATGAAATTAAGTCAATAATTAGGCAAAGTGTTTACATACGAACTGGTGTTTCTTGTATGAGAAGTTATTTTATAGTCGTCCTAACATTGTATTTATGTCAAACTCCTTCCATGTCAGTCTCAGTGCTTCATACTGACGTTCTCTCTTTACGCCACATCTTTTTTTTTTTTGGGGGGGGGGGGGGGGAGAAAAAAAAAAGATTTTCACATCCGCTCCTCAAGCTCACTCTGGAAATAACATTTAAAAGATTTTTTTTCTCTAATTTAACTTTTCCAGCATTTACCTTGGTCCCGGTGAAAACGCATACCTTCTTACTTTGTTACCTCTTTGTTTAACAAAGGAAATTGCATTACCTTTCGCAATACAGTTCACGTTGGCGAGATTGTGGCACCCGTGACAATCCGAACATACCAATAATAATGCCAGGTGGAGGGAAAGACGGACAGGTTATATATGTGTGGAGAGGGAGGAGGAGAGGAGAAGGGGAGAGGGGAGGGGGAGGCGAGGAGAGAGCGAGATTTTTCTTGTGTTTTTGCGATGGTTGGAGAGGAGGAGAGAGGGAGGATGAGAGAGAGCGGAAGAGAGAGACCGAGAGCAGGGGAGAGAGAGAGAGCGAAGGAGAGCGAGAGGAGCGAGCTAGAGGGTGGGGAGAGGGGAGAGAGAGGAGAGAGAGAGAGAGGGATGGGAGGAGAGGCGAAGGAGAGGAGAGAGAAGAAGAGAGGTAGGGGGAGAGAGAGGAGGAGGAGTTGAGATGGTGTGGGAGAGGGTTAGGGAGGGAGGAGAGGAGGAGAGAGCGAACAGGCGGAGGAGAGGCTAGAGAGAGAGGAAGGAGAGGGAGAGGAGGGGGATACACAGAGGAGAGGGAGTGAGAGAGAGAGCGATTGAGAGTGAGAGACAAGAGAAGAGGGAGAGAGTTGAGAGGGAGGATGGAGAGAGGGAGAGAAAAGTGAGGAAGGAGAGGGGAGACAGGCGAGAGTCAAGCAGAGAGAGGTCGAGGGGAGGAATGGAGAGGGAGAGACGAGATGACGGAGAGGGAGGAGAGGAGAGAGAGGGAGAAGAGAGCGCCGATGGGCGCGAGGAGAAGGAGGAGAGGAGGGTGGCGAAGGGAGGAGTTGTAGGGGAGGAGAGAAGGAGGGGAGGGATGATGGAGAGGGAGGAGCGAGGGAGAGGAGGGAGGAGAGAGAGAGAGAGAGAGGAGAGAGGAGGAGGCGGAGAGGGATGGAGATGGAGAGAGGACGCGGAGAGAGAGAGGATGGCCGAGGGAGACGAGAGGAGGTGAAGAGAGAAGTGGAGGGATGGAAGAGAGAGGGGAGCGGGAGAGGAGATTCGGAGGCGGAGGGACGAGAGAGGGGGAAGAGATGGAGGGGGAGAATGAGGGAGGAGACGAAAGAGAGGAAGGAAGAGCCAGCGAGAAGTGAGAGAGGGGGGGGAGGGGGAGAGGGTGGGGGCGAGGAGAGAAGATGGAGAGAAGGGGGAGAGAGGGAGAGGAGAGGGTCAGAGGGAGACCCGGGGGAGTGGTGGGGAGAGAGAGTGGGAGAGATGAGCGCGAGAGGAAGACTGATGTGCTGGAGAGAGAGAGAGATGAAGCGAGAGCGGAGGAGAGAGAGGCGCGCGAGAGAAGGAGAGAGAGACCGAGAGAGAGAGAGCGAAGAGAGAGGGGAGGGAGAGAGAGAGAGAGAGAGATGAGACGAGAGGAGAGAGAGTGGGAAGGGAGAGAGAGGAGAGAGATGGAGAAGGACGAGAGAGGAAAAACAAAACCTGCCGCAGCATTCAGAGATCGTTCCAGAAGAGACATACAGGAAAAGTGGCGTCAGTCTTTGATGGCTTCCTGGCTTTCTTCCAGAAATCGTGGAGGTAGATGCTTCGGACCTCGTTGCCCGCAAATAGAGAGCAACTGATCTTTCTTAGGGGAGCTAACCAAGCTGTGTGTGTGTGGGTGTGTGTGTGTGTGTGTGGTGTGTGTGTGTGTGTGTGTGTGTGGTGTGTGTGTGTGTGTGTGTGTGTGTTTTCAGGACGTTGTTTTGGTGGTTGTAGCGTTCTTGGTTTAATCCTGCCCTGCCTCGAGACAGTCAAATGATGTTTTTTTTTTTGTTTTTGTTTCTTTTTGTTGTCTATCCCTAGTTGCAGTTCTTCAGTTTAACGTCCTACTTTAAGTGATATCAGTCGATATATATGGTAGCTCTGGAATGTGCTTATGAATCTGTTTGAATGATACTAATGGCCTGTTCTGACGATGTGTTGAAGAGACAATTATCTTATACAATGAAGTGATATAAACGTAGATTTATATATTAACTAAAGTTTGTTTATGTGTATGGCCATGGATGTTGTGTTGAAAGTGTGTGTGTGTGTGTGTGTGTGTGTGTGTGTGTGTGTGTGTGTGTGTGCGTGTGTGTGTGTGTGTGTGTGTGTGAGTGTGTGTGTGTGTGTGTGTGTGTGTGTGTGTGTGTGTGTGTGTGTGCGTGCGTGTATATGTGTATGTGTGTGTGTGTGTGCGCCCGCGCGTGCGCGCGTGCACGCGCACGTGTGTCTGCACTGTAGAGAGAGGTTACATAATAAAAGATAATACATTTAACAATAATGGTTGACAGTTCACACACACACACATACACACACGCGCGCGCGCGCGCGCACCAGCACGCACACACACATACATACATACACACACACACACACACAACACACACACACACACACACACACACACACACACACACACACACACACACGCCATGCGCACGAGCCGGCACACAAACGCATACTCGCACACACACCACACACACACACACACACACACACACAACACACACCACACACACACACACGCACGCACGCACGCACGCACACACGACAAACATTTAAAGAATATATACCCATGTACATAAGCAAACTTACATTCATATACGGATCTACGTTGACATTACAGACACTATCAGAGCACGTAATCAGTATCTTTAGGACAAAAGACGTGGAAATAAAAAAAAAAACTGCTTCTCCAGATAGAAAGAAAATCGTTTTTAACGTAGCTGTCTTCAGAGGGGAAGGATTGAACCCATAACCCTACGATCAAGAAAAAACTATCTTCTCTTCCCTAGGCAACCAAACACCCCGAAAAAAGAACATAACTTGGGTTAGCTCCTCCGAGGAAGACCAGTTGCTCTCTATTCGCGGGCAAACGAGGTCCGAAGCAATCTACCTCCACGATTTCTGGAAGAAAGCCAGGAAGCCATCAAAGACTGACGCCGCTTTCCTGTATGTCTCTTCTGGAACGATCTCTGAATGGAGCGGGGACGAGCAGCCGATGCCTCTGTGCGGTAGACATTGATTTCATGCCTGGTGATCTGGACCCGGTTTGAATTGACCATATAGCACGGGGGGGGGGGGGGGGGGGGGGGGGGGGAGGGGGGGGCGGCTGGGGGGGGGGGGGGTAGGGTGGAGACGTTTTTTCTTTGATAGAAAGCTCTGAAAGGACCTGATGGCGATGTTTTTCGCTTCTTCTTTTCGTCTTTACGAACGACCGGGAAAACTCCGTTTTTTTGCTTTACCCCCTTCCTCTGTCCCTACCCTCATTGTTGAGAGGAGTGAGACACATAGCTGCACGTGGGTTTTTTTGCAATGGAAGTCGATCATTTGTCAGGGCATCGGGGGAAGAGGGAAGGGGTGGGGGGGGGGGGGGGGGATTTTCTTTTATAGAAAAGCTCTCAAAGGAACCTGACCAAGCGATGTTTTTTTTCTTCTCCTTGTCAGGGATCACTAGATAGTTCCTTTTCTTTGGCCATACCCCCTTCTCTTCTCCACCTACCCCATTTTTTTTTGTTTTAAGAGAATTGAGATATATAGCTGTGTGTAGTCTGTCGCAATAGAAGTCGCTCATTGGTCACTTCAAGGTGAGAACGAGTTCACAAACTCTCATTTGGAAAAGGTCTGTTATTAACAATTTTGTGGGTTTGAAGTCACATACACCCAAGGCACAGGGTTAAAAACATGTCCGTGTTCCCCTCCACCTGACATTACGATAGCGATTTTCAGATGTCATGGATACGCCAGTCCTGCCTACGTGACCTGTTTTGCGAGAGGCAATGCTGTATCCTTTGTCAAACAAGGAGTCAAAACAAATGGTGAAGGTTTGCATCCTTTCCAGGACTTAAGTCACTGCTGTAAAAGTTAAATCAGAAAAAAAAAAAACAATCTTTTTAATGTTATTTCAAAGTGGGCTATGGAAATATGAAATATGAAAGTTTTTTTTTTTTAAATTTTTTAAAAGAACCCGTCCAGGCAGACGTAGCAAAAACTGTGGCGTGATGACAACGTCAGAATGAAGCACTGAAACTGACACAGAAAGAGTTTTGACATAAAACACAATGTCAGGACAATAACAACATGACTTAATCCCAAATGAAAACAGTCAGTTGTATGTAAACATTTTATTCACATTGTTTACCTGATTAAATTTTGATTGGATTAATGTTGTGTACAAAATGACGTGATTTTGATTTATTAACGTGAAAAATATTTCGGGTATGAAAAGGTGGACACTGTTATGTCTGTTTATCGACGCAGGGTGCAATGATGGGGCATAAGTTAGGAAAAATCTCCCCCCTTCTGTGATTTAATTGGATCTGCAAGCTTCAAAGCCGATGGCATTTGATCTCTGCACAGAAACGTTACGTCCACCCACGTCTGTTTGCTTATTTCTTCGTATGTTTCTTTGTCTGTCAGGAAGAAAATGCAAACACACTGTAGAACTGATTTCTGGCAGACTGGGGGTAAAGCTGGAATGTGGAGCCCAAGGACAAATCTATAAACGTTTGATGTGGATCGGATGCGGATCTGGATCAAACAATGGAATTGGGATCCGTTAAGCAAGATCATTACCAATTTGTATTTGAACATGAACTCTGAAATAGTATATTTTCTAACAATGTAAAACCGTCCCTCCAACTGTTTTCTGTATCATGTTACAAAAAAAGTGCTTGGAAGATGATTTTTTTTTTTCGTTTTACAAAAGAAAAGAAAAAAAATCACTTTATCTGCCCCTTATTTCCTTTTTCTTTTCTTCAAGACTCAGTTGAATGCAGGACATGGAACACTTTTCTTTCCTTTTTTTCCATCTACTTGTTCACATACTGTCATGTGACGTAGCCTCACATCAAGGCATGTGACGCTCCTTCACATTTAGTCTAGTGATATGAATCATTTCCTCCATGCCACAACTAAAAAGGAAGAATATTCGTGTGGCTTGACTAGTGTAGCGGGCGTCCCCAATGATTGTGAGGATCACTCAGTAAAATGAACAAGGGATGGTCATTGGGTGAAAGTGACCACTGACAGATAGTTTGATAAGGGCTGGTAAGTGTTGGTAAGGTGTTGGTCATGTCAACACTGAGTATGCACTCACTAGGAGGAGGGAGGAAAGAACTAGTTTTAGCCCAGGAGATGGCCTAAAGACTCGAACCTGTCAGGACGTTGGTCATGGGGTCCTCACCACTGACCAGTCATTACCAGGTCAGCCATAGATAGTTGGGGAAAGGTACAGGGGAAAACCTTAAGAAAAGAGAAAGAAAGAATTCATACATTTGAATTGGGAAGCAGGTTACTTACAAGAACCTTATTCGTATTCGCCCTTCACCCTTCACCCTTCACCCCATCAGCTATTCCTCTTCTGATGCTGCGACGGCATCTGTTTACTTAGTGCTGAGACGAGTGTTTAACGATGGCCATGGTGTGGGGAACACACTGATAGTTCAGCTCCAGCGATTGAAGACCCCTGGTAGAGGGGTCGGATCTCATCGTTCCCCCAGTGACGAGAGTTCAAGGGGCAAGCGCTTTTTCTGATGCAGGTATGGCATCATGAATGCATGAATCATTTATTCTCCTGGTCTGGATCTTGGGCCAATGTTGTGTAAAAGGCCATGACTTTATTTTTGGAGGATGTGTGTATTCTTTCTCCAGCAAGAGGAAGGAATCTGGCTAGATTTTTATACATATAAATTCGTAACTTGATTTATCTCTCAGTGTGAAGAGAGAGAGAGAGAGAGAGAGAGAGAGAGAGAGAGAGAGAGAGAGAGAGAGAGAGAGAACATAAAAAGAATTTGTTTGATAATTACTGGAGTGTGATGAACATTGTTGGAATTGTCAATTCAATTTAGTAGAGTGTTTTCCCCGGAGGAGAGGGGGAGAAGAAAAAAACATTCTGTAGTGCGCCTTTGGGTTGAGGGATTGTGTGTGCGTATGGAGTAAATGCTGTCATGAATGCGTGTGTGCAAGAGTGACAGAGTGACACATACCTTGTTCAATGGCA